>BQNB010126864.1:0-19530 GCA_026074375.1 Tanacetum coccineum | reverse complement strand
TTCCTAATACATCTACCTATGACTTTACCGTCCTTAACTATCTCACTATCATTTTCAGCAAATATAACCTTACACTTACTATTACATATTTTTCCTACACTTAGCAATTTGAATCCTAAATTATCTACATGCTCTACATTAGCAATTTTAAGTGAGCCATGAGAGATCATACCTTTGCCAATGATGTTTTCGCGTAGATTACTACTAAAAGTTACGTTACCTGCATTGTATGCCTTGTAGGTTAAGAAGAGCTTTCGATTACCCGTCATGTGTTTAGAGCATCCACTATCTTTTATCCACTCGTCGGGTTCTAAGTCTACTCTAAGGCATATCTATTTATATAAGACAACAACTCAAACATTTGGTCCCCAATATCTTATGGGTTCAAAGTTGTTAGTGCTAAACATCCCATGCATTTGTTGCATTTGATTGGGATGTGGAAATGGAGGACACATTCCCCATGGCATGTAACTTTGAGGTTGGAAGTTATTCCAAGTTACGGGAAATCCATGAGGTTGGTTTTGTCGACCAACATTTCTTTTTGGTTACGGTGTCTTAGAACGAGGATAGTAATTATTAACTCTTCTAGGTGGTGGAGTTTTTGACCAAAAATTTGCTTTATAAAATCCAACTCCGGGTTTTAACGATGGTTTATAAAATTGTTTAACCTCATTATTACTAGCAACGGGAATTTTAACATTGTTTACCATTATATGTTTTGGTCTAGGACTCAAAATGGATTTTTGAAAAGAAACGGATTTTTTAGATTCTAGTGAATAGACAGGCGGTCCCTTAATTGCTTTGGGGGCCGTCTGAGCTTTATGGGGGCCACCCTCAACATTTGGGGGACCGCCACCAGAAGGCGTTTCATTTTGAGATTTCACAAATTTAATTTTCTTAGTCTCGCTTGTTGATGCTTAAAATGAATTAAAGCCTAGACCTAATTTATCACCGAAGGGTTTTTGTTTACTCAACATTTCATTCAAACAATGTGTACTCTTTTCAAATAGAGCTAACTTAAGAGCTTCCTCTTTAAGTTTTTCGTTGTCAATTTTAAGTGATTGACAATTTGTACATTCGAGATCAACTCCTTTGTTTTTCTCGAGTGTAGACAATTTTAATTTTGATTCACTAAGCTTACTTTCTAAACAATTTCTAATAGCTTTTAGTTTTTTATTCTTTGTGATTATTTTTAAACTCATCTTGCATACTTTATCATATTCATTATCTAAGGTAAAATCGTCAATTGATGAATTTTCATCGCTAAAGTAAGTGGAATAGGAACATACCTCATTCGATGCTTGAGCCACGAGACACGTTTCATCTTTATCCTTTCATTATCTTCTTCACTGCTATCACTCCAAGAACCTTCGATGAATGCTCTTTGGTTCTTGTCCTTCGGTGGTTTTGGACATTCTCCAATAAGATGATTTGGGTCTTCGCATCTAAAACACTTCCTTTCACTATTGTTGTTCTTGTCATCTCGGTTTCTTTAAAAGGTCTTTTTGTCGTTCCTAGGTTGTCTCACAAACCTACTATAACACCCCTAAATTAGGTCGCAGCAGAAAGTATGTCCGAGAGCGTTACTTCATGAGTACCTTTGCACAAGCTATAAGAGAACGACTGATGACATCAAATAACGTCACATTTATACTATCATTTATCCCGAATAAGTTACCCACTTTTATTTAATTATCTCAAGAATTTGTACTTAATTGCTTAAAAGTGTTATTTGCAGTAATTATGGAGTGATTTGTGAAGACATGCTAAAAGGCATATATTTTAGAGCTAAAACAATGATATTTGAAGATTGACTATTTCTGACCAATACGTCGTATCCACTAAAAGAGATACGGCGTATCAACGCCAACTCCTCACAAGGAAACACGTATAAACAATTCCCAATACAGCGTATCACTCATCTACCATACGTCGTATCCAGCTGGATAACTATTCAGAGATTTGGTGAATAAATATATTTTGGGAAGTTATATCAGATTGATTATGAACTTAGCGCGCACTCTAAGGAAGACACCCCGATACGTCATATTGGCCTAGCCCAATACAACGTATCCAGTCTTTTTCAGACACTATAAATAGAAGACTCAAAAATAAGTTTTCAGTGTGCAAAATCATATTCTCCATGCCATACACATGAAAGACGATTTTCTGAAGAAAAGAAGAGCAGGCAAAGGTCAAGCATCAATCACGATTCCATTGAAGACACTGTGTAATTCCTATACTCTTGTAATTATTTGATTTTTGGTATCGTTTGGTAAAATGTTTAGTTTACCTTGGTTATTTGATCACGTTTGTATAATTACAATGGTTATGGGCTAATACCCTAGGGTATTAGCCATCTTAATGAAAATTTAATATTTGGTTTGTTTTAAAATTGATTTCTTAATTTATCGTTGAAAGTTTAATTATGTTTATCACATGATACTTGTTTGTGTGTTTGAATATGCGACCTATCATTCCATTGGGTCTAGTTACGCCTAACAATTGAGCTAGATACTGGGATAGCTCTCCATATCGTGTTTTATAATACTGGACCAATAGGATCACAAATAATGTTCTGTCTTTGTCTTTAAATTAAGAGCTTAGTTAGACCGGCAGGTGACTCGTAATGTTTCAACAAGTATGTTCTTGATTAATTGATAAAGATTTGAACAGTGGACTACCAGTATATAAAATACCGTCAAACAGTAAGTGGTTAAAGTCCCGATGAGCTAAGGTTTATCAAGATTACCATTGCTTTAATCCCTAGATAGATTATACTTAAACTAAAAGGATGCTTTATGCGGATACATTAATTGTGACAGGATTCAATGTATCTAGGTCTTAGGATCATGTCCCGCCTAAGTCTTATGAATGATATGCTGCTTCGAGATAAGAAATCATTACACTAAATAAATAAACCAACTTTTAATCGAATTTATATTGGCTAATATGGTTTTCTATCATTTGGCTTGTACCGCTCTTTTATCTTCTGATTGTTTTCTTGCATGTTTATTGTATTTAGAATTGATTAATGTATCCATAAAACCTGTGCCAGTCTCTCAGGCTGAAGACCCCCCATTACCATTACAAATGTATATAGCATAGGTTTAACAAGTAATTAGAGTTAACTTATTAGAGTAATTAAAATACCGATAGAATATAAGGTTAACAACCTTGCTTTTAGTGTTCGACACCTTACTTACCACGAAACTCCACCCAATCGGGTACACTACCCGTTAACTTGTTGTTTTAGGATAAGTTGGCTAAATATAAATTTAAAACTTGGTAATCAATAAAACTGATCCTACACCACAACACATCATTCATGGCATCTCAAGACGCTATATTGTCCAAGTTTGAAGCCGATTTCAAACAACAACAAGGCGAGATGACCAATAAAATTGACAAAGTCTTGAAGGCCATCACCGATCGAATAACGGGAGCACTTCCTAGCGACACGGTTAAAAACCCAAAACTGAATGTTAACTCCACCTCTCTAGTATCATCGGACACCCTAAGTGCAACCTAAAATAAAAGACGCGACTTAGAAAAATTAACCAACAAATACTCACACAATTTGAAATGATATAGAAAGGAGAGTTTGGATAAAACATTTTTATTTAACGAAACAAGTATGGCATTACGTCCTAAATTTTATGGGTCAAAACCACTCAAATCCCAAGTCCAAATCTGAACTAATATCGTTCCCAAGATGAGTCTCTAGTTTAAGTTTTAACTAAATTTTCCTACAAGTGTTCACCTTAGTTTTTACGTCTATCTCAACCTTTTATTTACAAAATTCTAAAATTTTACCCCTCTTTGAAAGCGTGTCATTTAAAAACCGTAATAGATATAACATGTGTGGTTTTTCCCACCACTTCGCGTACATGGCATTAACGAGCTCTATTTTCTAGAAATGTAGCCCCCGCTGACCAAAGGTTCCAGAACCTAAGTCAAATTACTAATTTACCCCGTACTACAAGTGCATGACATTTTCTGAATTTTACGTCATTACCATTTTTAACATATCTCCTAGTCCGTAGATCCGATGAGGATGAAATATGCGGCAAAGTTTAAGTTAACTCGATATCTAGAAGCTACAGTTTTACTAATTTGGGTGTTAGTATATAAAATTTTGGACTTTTTAAGGTTTCAAATTTCGTATGCACAAAACGACCCGTTTTAGTAAAATACCCATATCTCAATCATCCGGAATAAATAACACTCCATCCAAACGGCTACAAGCACCTAAGACACATATCTAGACAACTATTGGATTTTTTAGAATTTCCCAAGTCAAAAGTTTTTCTATACACTCAATTCTATCCAACACTTGAAAACAGTCCCGAACAAGGAGTACACATTTTGTAGCTTACGGAAACGAACGCAATTTGAAAACTACAAGAGCTTTTTAAGTGAAACCAATTGGAGATGACTCTAATATGAGTCCCCTATTGATAACATAAGTATTTTACAAAATTTTAGTACAAAAACCTTGACTTATGCCCCAATTTCTACAGCTAGGTCTGATTTGACACATTTTAGTAAAACGGCCGTATCTCACTCATCCGGAGGAGATGATTTTCCATCCAATTGCCACATACACTTAAGACCTAAGGCTATCTTTAAATCAAATCTTCCAGGTATGTTATGACCAAAAATATTTCGTAATCACAGCTACAACCTGCTGTCCTAAAACTACGCATATGAACTTATCAAAAATCCATTCAAACCTCAATCCAAACACCCAAAAATTCTATACAATGCCATACATGATATATTAAAACATTAACTTACATAAAATACTTATTATTTCCAGAAATTAATATACTCTTGCATGGACCAAAACTTAAAAGAAATCAAAGGATAGAAATTAAACCTTACTAGGAGATGTTTAAAACCAATAAATCAATCACAATCAACCTTAGCAACTAGGGCTGAATCTTTGGACCAATGAACAACCTTAAATCTTCAATTAAAAAGCTTCTAATTTAGCCAAACAATGATACCCACTTGATTTAAACAAACCCTAATAAAAGTCTTGCAAAAAGGACCCAAAACACCTTCAAATCAACTCCAATCTTGACCAAACTTTGCAAGGATCATTAGAAACATGTTGTGATTAATAAAATGAGTAGTATAAAATTATAGGTGAGGTGGTGATTGTAACATTTCTCATTTTTAGGTTATTTTCAACTTTAATAAATTCCATTATTTATTTTTAGAGTTTTACGCGTTCGCTTTTAATTATTATCTTATAGTTAAATCGCGTAAACTAAAAATCAATGATCAATGTAAACGGACACCAAACAAATTAAAGTTTACATCAAGCAAGTGTTATATGATTATTAGGAGTATAATTTATAACATTTCATAATTTATTTTTGTTGGTTACGTAAAACGCTTACGTTTCGCAATAAATTACATTCGGTCGTACCCGGAAGCACCTTTACCCATCTACACTTAAACAAATACCCACATTTATACCCAATACTCAAAATTTAATTATTTTTCTCACCTATATCAACTAAGAGCCGGATATACACCTTTACCCTTGAATTAAATCCTTTAATCTTTGTAAAATCCTTTTTACAAGTTGTAATCCTTACACATAATGTACCCTAAGCTCATAATTCAAGTAATTGTCAAATCCTTGTACCTCCCCCCCCTCCAAACCGTGGCCTCCTCCTTGGGAGGAGGAGAGCTCTTACAAGCTTGTCCTTTAACCATTTTCCAAGCACATGGTTTCATTTAGGTACTTCCATGGTTTTCTCTACCCTATATAATACAAGCCCTAACTCCTTATCACTCTTACACTTTCATAAAAGAAAAATCAAAGCAAACTCTTCCTCTTTACCGAAAGAGGAATAAAATATATAATTTTTTATACCTAAAATTATAATTCTCACATAATTAGATCCCAATAGATCAATAATTAACACTCACTCTCACTTAACCAGTACGGTCGGTTAAGAAATTAACGGTTACATGATAGTTTTCGGGCATAGAGGTCTATTACGTAACTTAGGCAACACTACAGGAAAGTAGATCAAGAATTTGTGTTCCAAAGTAAAAAATCAACCAATGTATTTCCAAAAGATTTGAAAAACATTGTTGACACACGAACATCAATTTAAAAGGTGAAGCATTTTACTATGCCAAATAGTATTCCTCGCCCTAAAGTACTGACCAAGATAACCTATGTGACAATCCGACATGGTATATTATCTGTTTGTTCAGACCTCGTAAACTAGTAAGCGCTACTTACCCGGATAGGGATAATTAGTCCCAATAGATCTATTTATAACACTCACGCTCACTTAACCAGTACGGTCGATTAAGAAATTAACGGTTCATGATAGTTCGGGCATTAGTGGTCTATTCGTAACTTAGGCAACACGTAACAGGGAAAGTAATCAAGATACTTTTGACATAGAAAATCAACCAATGTATTTCAAAGGCGAAAGACTTTAAGTAATTTCATCCATAAGTAAAACACAGTGTGATTTCAATCATGTAATCGAGTTTGCAAACGAACATTTATAAAAGCTTGAAATCATTAGAGTAAACAAGTTTGTAAACGAGCATGTTCTCATCTCAAAATAGTAAAGTAAAAAATATAAAACAAGTAAAACGTGGGGCTATAAACTCACCTTGATGCTGCAGAACAATTAGCAGAAATGCAAATAATAAGCACAGCACAAACGAAAAACACAACGGCTCGACCAAGAAGATGCTGCTTAACTTAACGGCTAAGTCTCACTAGCTTAGGATGATGAATTGGGATTTTTCGATGGATGAGTACATCAACGCGATACGTTGATAAAGGATTTGGATTTCAAGTTGTAAGAGTTTGTTGGTTGGTTAAATATATTACACATGAAAAATGAACAAGTATATAATTCATATGGTGAATTATATAACAAAGACAAACAATCAAATAAATAATCACATTATATAATACTTTACAAGTATTATATAAGAAACGTGAGAAAATAATTGGAACAAAATAATTCGACACGTGTTCGGAAATAGACAAATAATTAAATAAAGAGTTCTCGCTTAGAAGTAAACACACGTTTTAAAGTTTCGAATTAGATAAATAACGTTTTCAAAGTTTTTACAAAAGTTATTATTTTGTCTATTAGCCTGGAATTATAAAATAATATTCTATAATTTAAGATTTTGTTACGCGTTTTAACTAAACTAGTTGTCTCGATTGTAAAAGTATAGCTTCTGTTTATTTACCGGTTTATTGTATAATTACAATTTCAATACTCTTAAAAACTATATAACTTAATCCTTTTTATCGGGTTTCCAAGATAATAAAAGTTTTAAACGAAAAATACTAAGTATAGAATATTCTATAAATTTCGGCATGACCTATTCGTTTATACAACGTTTCCCATTTTTACAAAACTCAACGTTTTCCCCCTAATCAATAAATGTTGCAATTATCCGTGTGTTTCAAAATATATATATTTAGATTAGATCGAATAAGAAAAAAATAAATAAACCAAACACGCCTTAAAGGTTGCCAAACCCAAACACGCCCTTGTCAGGGGCTACTGTCCCAAACGCACCCTTTGAGGGTGGTTAAACAGCAAACCAAACACTCCCGTTGGAGGTGTTGTGCCAAACGCACCCTTACGGGTCGCTGGACAACGAACCAAACACACCCTAAAGCTGTTAAATGCATATCCAAACTCCCCTTGGGCTGAGAAAACACAGCAAACAAACACACCCTAAAGATTATAAAACATAAAATAAAAATAATAACTAATACGTTTATTTAACCAATTTAAACCACCATTTTAGATCCGGTTTATATTTACTAAATCTTAACATATTTATATTAGCAGATATCGCAAATCAACCTCAAATCCTAAACGTGCCCGCACTCTAAACTCGGATCCAAACACCCCTTTGGGGCTGTTTTTAAAACCAAACACACCCTTTGTGGTTATTATCGAAACCAAACGTCCCTATGGGGCTGTTAACCCCAAAACCAAACACCCCTATGGGTTGTAAAAACCAAACGCACCCTAGTGGGTCATTTATCAAGACCAAACACACCTATGTGCTAGACCCAGATCCAAACGCACCTTTAGGTGCAGTTTTAAAAACCAAAGGCACCCTTGGTGGTGGTTTACACAGCCAAACGCACCCTTGGTGGTGGCGTGGTCATGGTGGTGACGTAGGGATGGTGGAGGTGGTGGTGCGTGGTGTGAGGTGTCGCGAGGGTGGTTGTGGTGTTGGATGTGCGACTGTGTGAGGATGATGATGGGGTGAAGGTGATGATGGTGGAGATGAGGTGGTGGCTGTCATGGGTGTGGCGGTTGTGGAGGGTGACGGTGGTGAGGGTGTGGCGGTGACGAGGTGGTATTGGTGGGGAGATGATGGTGAGGGTGACGATGACGAGGTGAAGGTGATGATGGCTGAGACGATGGGGGTGGTGTGGTGCGGCAGGTGGCGGCGATGATAGTGGTGGCCGGAAAAAGGGTGGAGGCGCCGAAAAATTAGATGAAAGGGAGGTGTGTGTATATTTGTGTGTTAGGGTTTGAAAAGAAATGAGAAAACCCTAATAGGGTTATGCTTATATATATGAAAGTTTGAAAATTAAATGGCAAGTGTAAAATAGTTTAGGGTTAATGGTGTAAATATTTTCACAGGGACGAAAGGTGTAATCTTTTGTTAAATATTGGTTCGGGACTCGTTTAAGCTAGTTAACGATTGATTTAAAACACGAAAGTTTCGCCATTGAGTTCCAAACCCAAACCCCCCATTCTCTCATTTGTGTAACGGTTGGTGACGATGGTGTTGTGGTTTGTGGAGATGGAGATGGTGGGGCTGACGAGGGGTGGAGGAGGTGGCGATGATGTTGGTGTCGGGTGTGGCTACATCAGCCAAGGTGGTGGCGGTTGTGGTTGGCGAGTCGGTGGCGGTGGCGTGGAGATGGCCGGGATCTGACCGGAAAATATGGAGCGGCGCCGAAAAATTATAGTGTGTGTGTTTTGTGGCTAGGTTAAGAAAAGAAAATGGGTGAAAACCCTAATATCTTTCTATTTATACTATAAAGTTTGAAAAAGATGTAGCAAGGTTAGGATAGTTCAGGGTAAAAATTGTAATTATTCTCTCAGGGACTTAAAACGTAACTGTTTAGTGTATTTTTATAAAGTAATGGTTCGGGACTCGTTTGGGCGAGTTAACGGATGATTCAAGACACGAAACTTGCGCCATTGTTTTCCAAATAGTTTTTCCTATAAAAATGAGTATTTACTCGACTATTATTTTATAAATGTTTTTATAAAATTTATTTAATGTTTAATATTTATTTTGTGTAGTCATCGGGTATCACGGACAAGCTTTGTCTGTAAAAATAAAAACTTTAATTTGAACATTCGCGTTTTTAAATAAACGCTTTTGAATAAAATATTAAATAATTTATTAAATATATTTATCTAATAGAGAGTGATAATTAAATATAAATTTAATTATTTTAGTGTCGGTGCGCGTTGTATGCGGTTTTCAAAACTTTGCGATGTTATTTTAGTCATTTTCTGCTTAGTTTCGGATCTCAGGTAAAACTGAAAAATTGTCCGGAATGTCGTTTTATATCAAACGCTAGTATACCCAATAATTAATAACTCATTTTGGCTGGTCGTTTTTGATAAGTCAACTTAGGAATAACATATATCTTCTCGTTTTCAAGTCAAATAAGTTTGAAAAATAAATTTGTAAATGAGAGATTATAATAATAATTATGATTTATTATTTAAATACGTTTCAAAAATTTACCGGCTGCGTGGTAATCGTTTTTATGTGACCGTAAAAGGTCAAAAAGTCAAGTCGGACTCAAAAAGTCAAAGGGTAAAATTGCCATTTAAAAAATCCGAAAATTGTCGGGTGTGACATTACCTCCCCCTTAAAGGAATCTCGTCCCGGGATTCGATTTGAGTTAACCGATTTTTTGACCAAAAAGAGATTTAAGATTTAAGAATCAGTTTTAGACATGACGTTGATAACTTCATTCAGCAAAATTCGATGTTTCGACACCCCTTAGTATACATAAATTTTGGTTAGGTTTGACCACGATATATAATCCATCAGAATAGGCATTATAGAAAAATATCGTTACAAGTTTTAGGATTGACATAACCGCGTTGTAAAGAAAGTCCCTTGATAGTGGAAACGTCAAAGGAGAAAGTGTAGTCGTGTGGGTATGTCTATATAAGGGTTTCAAATATTTAAAGGCAGAGTTTGGTTTCTGATATTTGTAAGGTTTGACGATCAACATCGGACGAGGCTAATGAATGCAAGTATTCAACTTACTTAGGAAGCACGAGGATGAATCATGGCTCAACACACCATAAGCAGACGATGCGAATAAAGTATAACCGAACGGCTTCAACCGCGACTTAATAAGTAGACGCGTCGTAGAGCGAGAAATGATAATAATAAAGAAACATTGCACACAACGTTTAGTAAGAAAATAGACAACCATATATGTTTGTGCTTTAGTTTAGTCAACAAAATGTGTTTTACAAACTTATTAAGTTTATGAAGATGTTACAACGTTCTTACGAAAAATTACTATTTATAGAAAGTTTCTATTTTAGGAAAGTTTTTTAGTTTCGGGACGTTAATAGCATCCCCTAATTTAATCGTTTTCCGTATTTCCAAAAACAAACTAGTGAAATACTAGCGTCTAACTAAAATCCTTAGCTGGCTGAATATATATAAAACTTGCTATATTTAGAAACAACCAACGGCAACGACCTATCATTTTAGAAAAATCCCTAAACCTTCGTTTTAATATTAAGAAGCTCCACGGATATATTCAAGGACTTTCGACACTTAATAACCCTTTCGAAACATTTTTAAATGTCCGTTTTACCCTCATTTAAAACTCGGACCAATAACTATATTTTTATAAATCACATATGGACTTGACCATAAACCTGACCATAACACCGCCATATTTTTCCAAACTATCCAAAATCCTTTCACACCAAAACCAATCAACCAAATCCACTATAATACTAGCCTAGCCTCATCGCCATTTTTGTTGCAACTCACAAATCTCACAACCTCTCAACAACAACAGATTATATATCCGAAATCATCAAGAATTTTCATTAAAATAATTATTCATTTTAATAATTTGAAAATCATAGCACAAACATATAGAGTCGGGAATCAAAAGTAAAAGTATAAGAATACATAGCAACAATAACTATAACAAACAGTGACGGAATGCGGAGAGTGAGAACATTTTGAGAAATAACATCCCCAGAATAAAGGTCAACGAATAGGAGGAGCTCGCGGGAGAGCTTATGCGATAGGTGGCGGCATATTGCACGCAATCATTAGTTCGAGAATGAATCAAATTCATTAGCTCAAGAGTCGCAAGTCGGTTAGCTCCTCAAACATTTTATGATCGTAAGGATTTGTAACGGCAAAAGTAATAACTTAAGAATGAGATAAGGTAGTTCAAGTGAGGCCTTAAGATTCTGCTGAGTGGTAAGACACAATTGCGTTTCTAGATCTTTTTTAACGGATTCTAGTGATTATCGGGTTTGAGTTCATACTCGTGTCATATTGGATACCATTAAGCCCACTCATTTATAATTTATTATTTGCATAAAGAAGCGTCCAAAATTATGTAAATATAGAATTGATAAACTTATGGTTCGGTGATTTATAATTTCTATATTTAAATGAAGAGGCGTCCTAATCCTTTCAAATAAAGAGATTATAAATCAGTCTACTTAATAATTTCAGATGTAATACGCGTACTCATAAAATTCTTCAAGGTGGTGGATGACATGACGATGTCGGTGCTCTAATGAGTATGGAACGAGTGTTTAAAACTCGTCTTCGGAGACGAGGAGTAAAACAATCAGGGGAAATCGACATAGTGTTCAAAATAGCTGATGAGCATACGGTTATAGTAATTAAGATGAAGGTCTTATGAACGAGTTAACATAGCAATTATCGTATCAATCCTCCTATTACAATTCCCGCCCATACAAGACTTGTAATACTTAGATTCACACATAATTCCATGTAAACCAACACTGTGACGGGTTTCGTGTAAAACGATATTGTATAAGGTTATGAAAAATAAGTTCGAGACCATTGCATCGCTCACAATGTCTTAGAAAAGTTTAGATATATATGTATATATAGACAACTTCCATATATGTAATCGGGGAAATTTACGTAAGGCAAACGTAAACCGCAAAGAAAAGATAAGCGTAGAGAAAAATAAACACATGGCAGAGGTAAACCCATTTCATAGCATGCTCAAGGAAAAATGGTTCTCAGGTATACGCCATAGCAAAAACACGTATAAGGCACACGTAAAAGCACGTAAGGATCACATACTGGTTATAGACCAGACCTAGATATACTACCTAGATATTCTACCTGGTTCTCTATAA
Organism: Tanacetum coccineum; assembly: GCA_026074375.1. NCBI lineage: Eukaryota > Viridiplantae > Streptophyta > Magnoliopsida > Asterales > Asteraceae > Tanacetum > Tanacetum coccineum. The sequence continues at coordinate 7,081 of BQNB010126864.1, read as the reverse complement.
CCTTGTCTCTGATACCAATCTGTCACACCGCAGACGGGGCCTGGATGGAATACGTGTCCGAGGGCGTGACATTATCATATTTCTAACACAAGGCACGAGAGAACGACCACTAATGGACGTTTTGAAAATCATAACTCGTTGCATTGTTAAAAAAATAGATAAGTTTTACAAGTTTTAAATGAAATCAAACATTTGCAGAAGCGTAAGAAAAATGTAGCGGAAGCATAATTTGATTTTCAAAAGACAAGGAGTATGAGTGAGAAATAAAATCTTGATAATGGTATCATATTGCACGTAGACTCCACATAGCACGTCAAAGCTAATCATCTGAGAAAAACATGCTAAAAACGGTCAACATAAAGTTGAGTGAATTTATAGGTTTAAGTAAAACATTTATGAGGATCAAAATGTTTAGTGAATACAGCTGCATTCAAAGTATTATGAAAAGTATTTAACAATTTGAAATGTTCAACAAAAGTAGTGTGGACCACAAGTTATAGAACACATGTGACAGTTATAACAAATACAACTTCACATAAAAATATTTACTGTTGCGCTAAGCTCATGATACCGAAGCTCAATTTAAAAGGAAGCATTTTATATACCAAATAGTATTCCTCGCCCTAAAAGAATCTGACCAAGATCACCTATTCACAATCCGACATGGTATATATCCGTTTGTTCGGACCTCCGAAACTAGTAAGCGCTACTTACCCGGATAGGGATAATCAGTCCCAATAGATCTATTTATAACACTCACGCTCACTTAACCAGTACGGTCGGTTAAGAAATTTACGGTTCATGATAGTTTGGGCATTAGTGGTCTACTCGTAACTTAGGCAACACGTAACAGGGAAAGTAGATCAAGATACTTGTGTCCATAGTAAAATCAACCAATGTATTTCCAAAAGAAAGACTAAGTAATTTCATCCATAAGTAAAACAAAGTGTGATATCAATCATGTAATCGAGTTTGCAAATGAACATTTATAAAAGCTTAAAATCATTAGAGTAAACAAGTTTGTAAACGAGCATGTTCTCACCCCAAAATAGTAACGTAAAAATATAAAACCAGTAAAACGTAAGGCTATGAACTCACCTTGATGCTGCAGAACAATTAGCAGAAATGCAAATAATAAGCACAACACAAACGGAAAATGGAACGGCTCGACCAAGAAGATGCAACTTAACTTAACGGCTAAGTCCCACTAGCTTAGGATGACGAATTGGGGTTTTTCGATGGATGAGTGCATCAACGTGACACGTTGATAAAGGATTTAGATTTCAAGTTGTAAGAGTTTGGTGGTTGGTTAAATAAAATAAATCGAAAAGTAAAGCAAAGTATGTAATATATTCCATATATATATTACACATGAAAAATAAACAAGTATATAATTCATATGGTGAATTATATAACAAAGACAAACAATCAAATAAATAATCGCAATATATAATACTTTACAAGTATTATATAAGAAACGTGAGAAAATAATTGGAACAAAATAATCCGACACGTGTTTGGAAATCGACAAATAATTAAATAAAGAGTTCTCGCTTAGAAGTAAACACATGTTTTAAAGTTACGAATTAGATAAATAACGTTTTCAAAGTTTTTACAAAAGTTATTATTTTGTCTATTAGTCAGGAATTATAAAATAATATTTTATAATTTAAGATTTCGTTACACGTTTTAACTAAACTAGTTGTCTCTATTGTAAAAGTATAGCTTCCGTTTATTTACCGGTTTATTATATAATTACAATTTTAATACTCTTAATGAAAATAAGAAGGTTGATTTAACTATGTGAAAATTACAAAGAGAACCAACACCCTCTCCATGTGTGGAGAGGGTATTTATACTTACATGAGGTGGACATGGGCCTTGGTTACATGGGCTTTCCATGGACCTTGGACTAGTTACCTATGTAAGTTTCCAAATATTACTTGACGAGCTATCTTCCGATATTATGAAGGACCGAGGACTTTTCTAGGAATTTCGTTAATTCCTAAACAATCTCCCCTAAGGGGGTCACTTTATGTTACCAAAATACTTAAAAAACCTATCAACGTTGAAGGTCTTCTTTCTTGTGCTCGCTTTACTTCTTTCTTTTTCTTTGTTTATGAATATGTTGTAGTGCTATTTGACTTAAGGCTTGAGCTTGTTCCTTTATCTTGATTGGTTATGATAGAATGTGAATCTGGAGCATCTTAAGATCATCAAGAAGATAATCTTGTCGCTTAACTTATGATCTTGCCATCTTGTGTTAACTTGTGACTTATGGACCCCGACATGCTCTTACCTTTCTTGATTTGTGACTTTTTAAAGCTTTAATGTTGGCATCTTTCTTGAAATTCTTTAACATTTAACACTTCGTCACTCGAAGGAAAGACGTTCGGTATCAGAGTGACTGAAATCTTTGAAATTCTTGCACTTTGTTAACTTCGTTCACTTAAAGATAGACGTACAGGTATCAGCGTAGCGAAAGTCTTGAAAACATGTACTTGAGTCTTTCCAAGATGTCTTTATGTTTAACTTTGGTCGGGTTATGCGCATGTGGTTATGATCTTGTGAGTCAGCTTGGGAACAGGTACCTCACTGCCATCTTTACGTATCCTGTATTTAAATAGTTAGCAATTAAAGAGGGGGCGAATATGCTTTTCATTCGCGTGTTTGGTTGGAGAGTAACCTTCGAATCCGTGAGGATCGACCTGTGTTAAGTAGATTCAAATTAAGAAGGAATCGCCTTGATAGGATTTTTCAGCTGAAGTATAGATCTTTCTAACACATTTGCATTAGATTCATCAACTCAGCATGTTCTCCATTATGAAACGTCTCCAAGCAGACAGCACGATAAGAGTGAACCAGCGAAGTTACTATCTCACAATTGAAGAATAGAAAATTGATTTGAAAAATCAATCGATGTATCACTTGCAAAAAAGTGTTTTTGTGCCGCATCGAGGTGTTGTTAATCATTTCAAAAATTCTTTAACAACCGGTTGATCCATATCCTGGAAACAAGTTTGATTCTTATGAATCGCACCCATCGTTTCCTTTTTCTAGTTTCTTTCCCACAGTTTGATTTCGTATATAATCTCATAAGATCACTTACATGAGCTTGTTTGATGTTGGCTCAAGAAGGATTTCCATCTTCATTGTGAATGAAATCACTCGGATGTTCTGGCAAAAAACAAAATCACTGGATAATGCGTAGGACTTCTTTCTATATATCTTGTTAATTTACATTGTGTGACTTAGCAAGCCAGTATTTGACAAGTGTCTAATGAGATTTTGGATGATCTCTTTTGGCTCTAGACTCAATAGTGCACTTTATTTTTAGTGATCGGAGGCTTTGGAACAGACTTGCCACCTTGTCATTATCAACTAATTAGAGTGCAAAAGTAGATAGAAAAGAAATTCGTGTTATCTCCGTGAGAATGAAAACAAGAGTATTGTTGAGAGACCTTGAGTGGCTAGGAAGGGTTCTGCCATAGCGGTCACTGTGGGTCCCATGACTGTCTTCAATGTCAGACTAACCTTAGTGTTTTGACAGTTTATGCATATTTGACCCGGTTCTTTTTTTATGCCTAAGGGGTCTGGAGGGCTTCTTTCTTTACACCGCTTTATCCGTATTTCTTTTTCATTCTTAATCCCCTTAATGCTTACTGAGACTTCAAACTAACACCTTGTTGGGGTTTGTTCCAGTGTTTTAGCTCCTCTCAATCGGCATTATTCTTTTTCTCACTTTTTCTCTTTTATCTTATCCTAAGGAGTTCTACGCTAACTAGTGGATATCCCTGGGTAGATTTTCCCCCAGTTTGGTTGGATCATGGGTGGGATTTGAATACCTAAGCCTAACCGCCTTATATCTTCATAAATTTAAGTACATGGTCGGTCTTTTGGGTATTTCATCACAATCCTTCCAAAAACATTGAAAATTTCAATCAAAGTGTTGATATAAATATCAAAAGATTTACACTTTGAAAGTTTTTCATCATCACTAAAAGCTCCCCCTTAACATGTGCATCATAATCGTAGTACATGAAAAGTGTGGAGTGCATTGAATCTATTTTATATGATCCACCGTCTTTCAACCCATAAGTTAGAGATCCAGTTTATCACCATTTTCTCCCCTTATCCAAAATGTTAATCCCTTGATATTTTGGATATCAATTGATTAAACGTCTGGGGACAAAATGATATAGAATAACTTGTAAGGAACATTTTAATGCTCCCCCTCAATAATTGAGGGTATCTAAGATAGTGTTGAGTACAATAATTTGAAATTTTTGAATTTACTAAGAAATTTTGAAATTTTATGCTTCGGAGCAACCTCATTATCACCATTAAGTCAACACTATATATATATATATATATATATATATATATATATATATATATATATATATATATATATATATATATATATATATATATATATATATATATTTATATATATATATATATTATATTCACTCAGATTATTATGTTCGAGGTTTTCTGACCTGAATGATGAAGAACATCATTTGATAGAATTCATATGGTTCTTTTGTCGCAGCCGTTTAGGTCCTTCGTATAAAAAATCTCCCACCAATGAACTTTCTAAGTCCTCATTAACCTTCTTTTTTCTTTCAAGAAGTTGTCAATTCTGATCTTTCTCTGTCTAAGCCACTCTTCGTATTGCTCAACTTTATTTTCCAAGTTACGAAATCTTTGCTTCAAACTTTGAGTATGAAAAGATTAGAGATACATATGTAACTTGAGCTTGTGAGGTTGGTTAATGTCGTTGTTGATGTTGTACTTAGCTTCCACCTTAACCATAATCCTTTCTTGGTATATCAAAAACTTTCTTGCAAGTCGCATTCAAGCAGTCTTGATGTATAACGCCCCAGGTTATCCGAAGTAATAAGAAACCCTTTCAAGATTTGATACAGCACACCAAAGACAATTAATTCCTAGGATGAGCGCATTTCTCTCTTTGGATTAACGATGATATAAATTGTAAAACCAAAGTCAAACTATAGTCTCGGATATCAAATTATTCCTTCTAAGTAGTCGAAATGGAAACACCTAAGACATCTAAGTCCTAAATGTACTCATTTCTTTCTGCAGAATACTGACTAACTTAAGGAAACATCATACTTATGTTTACCTCTTCTATCAAATATTTCTACTTCTTTTAAGAATTAGCTTAGAGATTGATCGGTTGGGTAAAACATTAAATGAATCAGACATAATTCTTCTCACGTTTTAAATAATTATACTCCAAACACTTCCCCCTGGGGACCCGAATGATGCATACAAAGACGAGATGTCTCTTCCACCATGTGATTGAAATAGTGCACCCAAAAGAAACAAATAAAGGCAAAAATTTAAAGACGGTGACTATCAAAAGAGGCCATGGGACTTTGTATCAAGTTACATTTCTCCTTCCCCCTTGCTGGTTTGACAGTCGGAAAATAGCAAAATTTGTACGCACACATACTCGAGATCTATTTAAGAATCTATAAGCTTAGATTCTATCCGTGAGAATCAACATCAAGGCTTTTTTAAAACTTTATGAAAAGTATTTCCAAAAGCATTCCTTAGTCTTTTACAAAACTTTGAGGTGGTTAGCTATATTGATCAAATGTAGTTAAGGCCTAAAATTCACTAAGTCTCAATTGCAAAATAAGTCTAAAAGATTTAACAATGACATCTAAAGCTTGTGTAGGTTAAAATTCCCTTTTAACTCCCGTAGACGTAGAAAATTTTTATTGTCATTATCCAAAAACTTTATCCGGTTTATCCTCAGGACTTGTTTGAAGACATTTTAAAAGATTATTTTGATGAAGATTTCTTCCTCTCAAATTCTGACATGTTTTCTATTTAAGAGTTGTTGTCATTGTTTGACTGGTCGAATTGTATTTGAAAAATCTTTTGTGATTACTGGAAAACACTGATTCTTTTTGAAGACAACTTTTTACGAATATAAATAAGATTTCCTTTGTTTGTAACAATAAATGCACTGACACGTACATTTATTGAATATAGGAAGCACGGGTTGTGTTGCAAAGTAAACACAAGCCTTTGCATGGTCATAAGTGACATGCCGAGAATAAATTCCCGTTGGGAGGTCAAGTTTCCTTTTTGACGGAATACTTGCCTTTAAGATGATGACCGGGTTGCTATCTAAAATAATAGCAAGCCATATGTCATGTTTTCTATTCGAACTTTATTTACAGCTTTGTGCCATTGTTGAATGACATTTCTGAAGCCGTAACTATTATTGATTTACTAGGGAAAACTTGACGATGGAAAATATATTTTTGTCTTTTTCTGATTTTTAATTTTTAATTTTGTTTTTATAAAATTTAAAAAAAAATAAAAAAATAAAAATACAAAAATCTTTTTGTGTTTTTATTGAAAACACTGATTCATTGTCAAGACAACTTTTTACTAAAAAAATAAGATTTCTCTTATTTTAACACATAAGCGCACTGACACGTACACTTATGGTATAGGAATCACGGGTTGTGTTGCAAAGTAAACACAAGTCTTTGCATGGTCATAAAGTAGACCATGCCCGAGAATACCGTTGAGAGGTCAAGTTTCCTTTTTGACGGAATGCTTGCCTTTAACATGATGACCGAGTTGCTATCTGAAATAATAGCAAGCCATATGTCATGTTTTCTATTCGAACTTTATTTACAGCTTTGTGCCATTGTTGAATGACATTTCTGAAGCCGTAAATATTATCGATGCTAGAAGCATGACGTGAAAATATATTTTTGTCTTTTTCTGATTTTAAATTTTGTATTTTGTTTTTATAAAATTCTATAAAAATAAAAAATACAAATACAAATACAAAAATCTTTTTGTTTTTTTATGATTTTAAATATTTACTTAGGATACAAGAAGATTTCTCTTCTTTTGAAGATAAAGCGCACTGAAGCGTACACCTTTCTTTTCTTTGAGGAACGGGGCCTGAAGTGTTGTCTACAGACGTCATTATCATGAAGCACAGGTGTTGATCTGAAGTAATCAACAGCCATTGTCCTTGTTCATCATACATAAATTCCTAGTACCCTTGGTTTCTGATATA
>BQNB010126863.1:1462-19531 GCA_026074375.1 Tanacetum coccineum | reverse complement strand
TAGGGATTTTTGGTGATCTTGGCTTGACAAACCAAGGATCCAAACACCCCTTCAAACCACCATCACCACCATCGACTACCGCCACTCTTCACCATCAATTTCTAGATCTTAATTCATCTAAGTAAGTAGCATTGAAGTGTAATTAGAATCTATAAGCGATTGTGACAGAATTGTTCATAGTTTTTGGATTTACTTTAAATATAATAAAGTGTTCTTGGAAAATTCTTTTAAATCACCATCATTTGCTCTTGGAATTTGGTATAATCTTGTTTATCCTTTGAATATGATTATTATTGAATTGTTTGAGTTAATAACATTTTTTGTTAATCGTTTGATTATGGAGTAGTTGTTCTATGTTTGTTTGGGCAATATGTGATCTTGGATATGGAGCGTTTGGATATGTGTTTATTGGATTGGTAAAACATATTTATACAAGAATATAGGCCAAAAAGGTTCTTTTATATATGTGTTTAATCATTCCACTTAATATATTGGTTATAATAACTTATAAAGGCCGAAAGGATTTGTAACTTGTGAAATTGTTATTCTCTAAACTTGTAAACACTATCCTAAACACTTCTATGTCTTAGTGATCATTGCCTAAACAAACATACTTTAATCATTGCTTGAATCATCCTTGCATTTCAATCTTTGCAATATTCAATTTATGTACGTTTTGGTTAATTTGATCCATGACAATCTTATTAACCTTAGCACATTAATTACACACTTGTGGAACGACCTGGACTTACCTAAAGTTATACTATACATGAGCAAGTAAACTTTCTGAGTGTTGTGTTTTTAGTAAAAATCGGTATTTCTAGTATTATAAATTTAAAGCTTGGAAAACACACATCAAGTTTTTGGCGCCGTTGCCGGGGAATTATTTACGTTATTATCAGTTTGTTGCTTATTTTTAGTGCTATTTTGTTTTTCATCAAGTTATTTACTGTTTTACAAAATTTGCAAACATGACGTACCGTTTTTTGGCAAACGGAACCCAAAAATCGTTTTCCTCATGAAGTACGCCGCACATCCTATTTGTGCGCCGGTTTTCCTGAAAACCAGGAAGTACGTCGTACTTTACCCAAGTACGCCGTACTTTCTACAAATTTTCACAAACAGAATCTTATTTCAAAAACTAAAACCAAAACCCTCAATCTGCTAGTCTTAGGTTCTATAATCATTTGGAATTGTATTTTATCTGATTATAAACCTTGTGTATTTGTAATTATCTAGTTTATCATAATATTAAAAAAACACAAAATTTCCAGAAAAGCCGGTTCACTTTTCCTAAAGTACGCCGCACTCTATCTATCAAAAAAAATTTAATCTATTTATCCTTATTTTCTATATATATATATATATATATATATATATATATATATAATAAAAACTAAAATATATATATATATAATATATATATAAATCTATAAAAAAATATAAAAATATATATGAAAATAATTTACTTTATTTTGAATATTAGCCTATTAGATTTAATTATATATATAAAAATATCGTTTTGCAAAATACTTGACGTATATATAAATCCAATATCTTTTGCAAAACAACTAGTAAGTCTAATATATAGATTTAAAATGATTTTAAAACAGGACTTATAGATTAAACTACCAGAAGAAGTCATCGAGATTGAATCATTCAAATCTTTAGCTCAGCACTCCATTAATAACTTTGTCGTTATAAATATACCTGAAGAGGATGTCGAACCCAAACAAATAATTCTCGATCCTGATGATCAACCTATGTGGGAAAGTCCTACGACTGTAGCACCGACATCTAATTCTTCCATTATTCAACTCGATGTTGATGACAACTTTGTTATCAATAGTACTCACTTAAATATGATTCTAAAAAATAAATTTGATGGTTATCTGCGGGCCAATCCGCATGACCACATCCATGAATTTCTCGCAATCTGCAACATGTTCAGATACGGTGAAACGCATAATGAAGCTATTAAGCTTTTGATATTTCCTTTTTCCTTGTGCGATAAAGCTAAAACCTGGTTTAACGAACTTAATGAAGAATCTATAACATCGTGGGAACAAATGAGAAAAGCTTTTATAAACAAATTCTTTCCACCTTCGTTGTTTAACCATCTTTTACTTGAAATCAGAAATTTCTCTCAAAACGTATGTGAAAGTCTAACCGGAGCCTGGTTACGACTGAAAAACATGCTTCGAAAATGCCATGGGCACGGTCTGACCAAATGAGCTATTATTCAAATATTTTATTGTAACATTTCATATTTTCAGGTCATTTACAACTTCATATAATTCACTAATTATTTTTTTATTTATTTATTTTTTTTTTCTCTCGTACGCGTTTACTTTTAATTTTAAATAGTTAAGGTTAAATCGCGTGATTCAAAAATTAGCATTTATAGCAAACGAAAACCAAACGAATTTAATTTTTTCGTCAAGCAATCAATATGATATTTTTGCAGGAATATTATTTAACCTTCATATTTTATTTTTATTGACTTCATAAAATTGATGTATTATTTCGCAATAAAGGCGTTTAGGCATACCGGAACACAACAAAATGTTTCTACGCTTCAACCAAGTGCCTAGATTTTTATACAAAACTCTAAGTTTTATAAACCATATTTCCCCACCCCCTAGTACACGAAATACATCCATATATTAAGTTAGAAATGCAATTTATTAAACATTACTTGCGTCAAAATATCTTTCTAACCACCATTAAACCTTAGTAAAATCTTGTCTCTTTGAATAAGTAGTCCTTACTAAGACCCTCCTAAATGTTCCTTGGATTGTCCCGCCCCTCTTTTGAACATTCTTGATGACTATTGAATAGTCCATACTATATAAGACCTAAGTTAGCTTATAAAACACATAGATAACATATTCCAAAGGTGTAAAAGCTCAAAACTTCTCCCTTCCCCCCTCTTGCTAGCTCACGGCACACACAAGCACACACACACAAACCCATACAAAATTTTATGCAACCCATACACATCTATACACATCATTTCTTAGACGTCTATGGTGTTTCAACCTCGGTTATCCATTTTAATGTATTTATTCAGAGAAGTGAAAAGTTTTTGGTTTTGGATCTTAAGATTCTTGCTAGCTTGGTTTAAAATCTAAACAAGGTGTTTTAGATTGTATTTTTCATCATAATACATATATTAGGTCACTAAAACTCTTTATGTCGTTTACATTTATCATTTTATGCATATATATGTTCTATGTAGTTAATCACCATTAGGAATACTTTTAAACATGTAAAAAGGATTTTTACTTGTTATCATTGAGTTGTACACTTTTACATATGATATGTTGTTGGTAAAATCATGTTAAAAATAAGATACCATAAGTATTTTACAGTCTTGGTTAAGTATAAAAAGTTTATATACAAGATTTGTATTTGTAAGTTTATTAAAAAGCTTCAAGTAAAAGTACTATAGATATATATAAGTTTAGAGATCTGTTTTGGTACATGTTTTATAACAGAAAAATGATATTTTATAAAAGTAGTTACATCTCATGAGGATTCCGAATCCGATAGAAAACTGGAAAAAACCGATTTATAAACGAAAAAGATACACTTAAAAGACGAGTTGATATTAATTATACTTTTTATAAAACTATTCTTTATAAAAAAGTTACTATTTATTTCAGAAACTTTATTATTTTTAAACCTCATAAATAAGTATAAATCTTCAATTACGAGATCAGTGTCGAAAGAAAGTTAAAAACGGATTTAAAAACGACAAAGTATGTCTTATTTAATACAAGTATATTTATAAACTTTTTCCTTAAAACCTTGTTCTTAAAACTTTCAATAAATGGTGATGAATATATAGGATTATATTCTGATAGCCTTACTTTATTACTAGGAGGTTCATAATGAGGCATCTTGGATGTCGTATTGACGAGTTGTGGATTTACGATTTAAAGTGTCCTGCCTCCTGTACGGTCATGTCATGACCTCTTAATTATGATATCCCGAACGATAGTACAATTATTTTTTATTTTTTTTTTTTTTTTTATAATTTTTTTTATTTATTTTATTTATATTTTTTTTAAGGCTATATACAAACTTTAGGATTCATTAATCAATGTACTGGAGCTTCTCTTATACGATCCTATATTAATTTTGTTGCATTACGTCATTGCCGTAACACATTTTCTGGTATATTCAGATTGCCTTACTTCAAGGTGGTTAATAGCCCCCTTTTCTACACTGATTTACAAAATCTACGGGTTGAATTACATTGCTTGTTTTACTATTGTGTGACACAAGTGTTTTTTCAAAGTGTATGATATCCCCCCCCCCCCCCTCCCCCACCCCCCCCCCCCCCCCCACCCCCCCCCCCCCCCCCCCCCCTCCCCCCCCCCCCCCACCCCCCCCCCCCCCCCCCCCCCCCCCCCCCCCAAACCAAAGATTACTGCCTGATTATTAATGCCTAAGTTCCTTATTGCCGTGAAGTTACCTATTGATCATGACCGTCAATTGCTATTTTTGTGGAGCGCTAGTGTTAAGGATTAGATCTTTCGGGGATTGACATCCCCACCTTTCACTTGGGTCACTAGTTTGATCAGGTGCATTTAACATTTAGAGGTGTCCGGGTGTTGGCAAGCATCCTAGATTACTTTTTGTGGGGCAATACATTATATTGATTGAAGTCACCGTTTGGCTTCGTGTCATGAGCTTAGTGCATTAATACCTGTTTTTAGACTATTGAATGTGTTTCAGAGTCTACTATTACTTCGATCTTGTGGTCCATCCTTTTTACTGATAAACCTATGATTTCACTCAACCTTTGTGTTGACTTTTAGCATGTAATTTCAGGTCCTAGAGTATGAAGATTGGACGGGAGCCGTGGCGGATATCAATGAAGACGGATTCTGTGTTTTATCTAAAGTTTATGAAACTTTTATTTTCATTAAAACTTAAGTCATCTTTTGGTATTATGAAGCTTTTGTTTAATTAAGAATGTTTATGACTTTTAAAAACTTATGGGACCTAATGTATAAACTCTGATTTTGTTATAATGCATCGAATGTTTTGTTTAAAACGTCCTTTTTAAGGTCGTTTCCTATACCTTGATTGTTGTACTTTGACGTAGCACCCCAATGTTACCATTCCGCTGCGACTCGATTTTGGGGGTGTTACAGATGGTACCAGAGCCAAGGTTATAGGATCTGGGTCATTTTCAAATAACTAGTCTATAACCCACAAAGTTTAAGATTTTCTTTTCATTTTTAAATAAGATCTTCATCACTGTCGATATCCACGCGCGCGTATTCCCCGATTTTACTACTTTTCAGATTGTCATTATTGCATTATATATCTAATCTTATATATATAATACTTGGTTTAAATTCGATCTCTTACGTCTATCTTCTGTCATATCAATATCTATTTCTATCGATCAATTATATAAATATCGACTATCCTGATTAATTTATAATTACTCATATCATCCTCCATTATATACCATTTGCCATAACTCTGCATACTTTTACAAATTCTCAACGAATTGTGTACTTGTGTTGCCAGAATCATGCCCTCCCAGGAGATTTAAGAAGAAGAAATCTGTTAGGAAGATAGTGGAAAAGCGTGTGGCCAAAGCCATTGAAAAGTATGAAAAGACTAGAGCTGACTCAAACAATACTGGTGGATCTGGATCAACAAATACTGGAGGAACTGTTGTACCAGAGATGCATGGATGTTCGTATAAGACATTTATGAATGGCAAGCCTCACTCTTTTAAGGGGACTGAAGGTGTAGTCGGACTGAAACGTTGGTTCGAAAAGATGGAGCAAGTGTTTGAAATTTGCAAATGTGCTGAAGATGACAAAGTGGAAGTTTGCTATGTGCACGTTCGAGGTACGTTGCTATGGACCTGTGAACGGAAATGTTCAGACTTTGGGACTGGCTAATGCTAATCAGATCCCCTGGAGCAACGTGAAAGAGCTATGATGACCACTGAATACTGCCCAGCAACTGAAATCCAAAGGATGGAACAAGAGCTTTGGACTCTGACTCTGAAAGGAGATGATATTGAAGCTTACAACAATCGTTTCCATGAACTGGCCTTGATGTGTCATGAATTGGTGCCTACTGAAAAGAAGAAGATTGAAAGGTATGTTCGTGGGTTTCCTGAAAGAATCAAAGGAAATATCACTTCTTCTAAGCCTGCGACCTTGCATGAGGCAATCAATATGGCCCGTGAACTGGTCGAGCAATCAGTTCAGGGTAGGGCTGCTAGAATTAGTGAAAGCAATAAAAGGAAATGGGAAGACAACCAGAGAAACAACAATAACAATAACCATAACTACAACAACCACAACAACAACAATAACCGCACCGAAACAACCAATCATCACCAAGCAACAAAATGGAGACAGGAAAATGTCAGGGCATATTGCTGCAAGCCCAATGGAGGAAAGATTTATGCTGGAAATTTACAATAATTCAACGGTGCAACCTTACTTCATTCATGGACCATGTACTCAAAAAGTGCCAGAGATGTGAAAGAATTAGGTCACATGAGAAGGATTGTAGGTTAGGCTTCTGGGTGCAGGTAATGACCTCTGCAAATGTGACAGGTTTCGGGTGTGGTGAGCAAGGACACTACAAGGACAAAGGTGTCTGAAAGCAGGGAACAGCAGAATGTGGACTGTGTGGGAGAGCTTATGTGGTAGTTGAAAACCCGTAGCAGAATCCGAATGTGGTCACGGGTACGTTTCTTCTTAATGATCACTGACGTTGTTTCTCTTTGATTCGTGGTGATGAGTAGATGTTTTGGTATTCTTCTGCGTTTACACATTTTACTTAATATTACCCCTGCCACACTTAAACACTAGCTACGAAAGTAGAGGTTAGCAGCGGGAAAAAGTCGTTAGCACCAATACCATTTTACGTAGTTGCACCTTAGTCTTGTTAAATCACGTGTTCAAAATAGACTTGTTGCCAACCCGGCTAGGAAGCTTTGATGTTATCATTGGAATGGATTGGTTGGCATATCACCGAGCTCTCATCGATTGTTATGAGAAGATTGTTCGTATTCCTCTTCCGAATGGCAAGATTCTTGAAGTTCAAGGCGAGAGGCCAGAAAAGGATCTTCGTTCACTTGCATGTATCAAGGCTGATGAGAAAAAGCTTGATGACATACGTGTTGTCCGAGATTTCCCTGAGGTATTTCCAGACGATCTGTTAGGTTTACCTTAGTGGCGAGAGATTAGAATTTCGCATTGATCCTGATTCATGCGCTCGCAGTTGTTAGATCCCATACCGGATAGCCCCTTAAGAATGTTAGAATTGTCGAACCAGCTTAAAGAACTTCAAGAAAAGGGTTTTATTCGACCAAGTCACTCACCATGGGGAGCACCCGTGCTCTTTGTCAAGAAGAAAGACGGTTCGATGAGAATGTGTATTGACTACAGGGAGCTAAACAAGTTAACTATAAAGAACCGTTACCCTCTCCCTAGAATTGATGACTTGTTTGACCAATTACAAGGTGCGTGCTGTTTCTCGAAGATAGATCTTCGCTCAGGATATCATCAGTTGAGAGTCCGAGAGGAAGATATTACCGAAGACAGCGTTTAGAAACCGATATCGGGTCTATGAGTTCACTGTCTTGCCATTTGGTATGACGATAGCACAGCAAATATTTATGGACTTAATGAACCGCGTTTGCAAGTCGTATTTAGACAAATTTGTAATTGTGTTCATTGACGACATCTTAATCTACTAAAATACAAAGAAAGAACATAAGGTTCCACCTGAAAGACGATTTTAGACTATCCGAGGAGAAGTTGTATGCCAAATTTTCAAAGTGTGAATTTTGGTTACAAGAAGTACAGTTCCTAGGACATGTGGTCAACCATGACGGTATCCATGTGGACCCTAGCAAGGTTGAGTCGGTCAAGAATGGAGACCTGAATCGTCAAAGAAATCCGTTAATTTTAGGATTGGCGGGTTACTACCGAAGGTTTATTGAGAATTTCTCCAAGATCGCAAGCCCTTCAACTTGTGACTCAAAAGAATAAAACGTATGTGAGGGGCAATGAACAAAGATGTAGCTTGCAATATTCTGAAAGAGAAAACTATGCAATGCTCCTGTTGTCGCACTTACTGTGGACCCGATGACTTTGTGGTCTATTGTGATGCATCAAAACAAGGTTTTGGGTGCGTGCTGATGCAGCGGGGCAAGGTAATAGCATATGCGTCAAGACAGTTGAATGGCATGAGTAAAATTTACCACCCAGAACTGGTTTTGGGTGCTCGGATGGTGTTAGCTCTTAAAATTCTGGAGACATTTTTCTTTATGGACGATAAGTGTTATCTACACTGACCACCAGAGTCTCGGTCACATATTTGACAGAAGGATTTAAAATTTGCGCCAAAGGCGGTGGATCCGAAGCTACTCAGTGACTCGAGTGTGAGTTCGATTACCACCAGGGCCAAGGCGAACGTGGTGAGCAGATGCCTTGAGCAGTAAAGAAAGATCACAGCCCAGAACGAGTACGTGTTATGAGTATTACTATTCATTCTGGACTTAAGACTAAGATTTTAGAAGTGCATAGCGAAGCTTCCAAGGATCTCAAAGCCCCAACTAAATGGCTAAGAGGATTAGAAAGACACTTTGAGCAACGAGATGATGGTAAATTTACTTCTTTGATCGTATCTGGATTCCATCAGTTGGTGGTGTAAGGAAATTGATCATGGATTGAAGGCTCATTACTTCTTATATTCAGTACATCTGGGTGCGGATAAGATGTACCTATGATCTGAGAGACTTGTATTGGTGGCCTGGTATGAAGAGATGACATTGTGAGTATGTTAGCAGATGTTTTACGTTGTTCTAAGATTAAAAGCGAACAACAGAAACCCTCAGGTTTTCTTCAGCAACCCAGAAATCCTGAGTGGAATGGAAGAAAGATAACGATGGACTTTGTCACAAAGTTGCCTAAAAGTAGCAGTGGGCATGATACGATTTGGGTCGTTGTTGATAGATTGACCAAGTCGGCTCACTTCTTACCTATTCGTGAAGACTACAAGACGGAGAAATTAGCAAAGATTTATACCAATGAGATTGTAGCGAGCAGGTGTGCGGTATCAATCATTTCAGACCGTGATGGACGCTTCAACGTCACTTATGGCAAGCTTTTCAAGAAGCATTGTGTACAAGACTATACATTATAACTGCATACACCTCATAACCTACTTTCATAATATCTCTTAAATACCCAACTCATTATTCTAATCACTATAATATAAACATTAAAAATTATTATATTTCAACAAAAAACCAATCAATTAAAAAAAACAACCTACCCCCCCCCTCCAACCTATATCACCAATCTTATTCAATACTTTCTTCCCATACTCACTAACACATTCATACTAATTATCCCCTAATAAAATTCCTCTCATCCCCCCCCCCCCCAAAACCCCCCCCCCCCCCAAAAAAAAAAAAAAAATGGCAGTTGGGATACTCATCTTCCATTGATTGAGTTTTCTTATAATAACAGTTACCACACAAGCATTAAGTGTGCACCATTCGAGGCTCTGTACGGACGGAAATGTAGATCTCCCGTGATATGGACTGAAGTTGGAGAAAGTCAGCTTATTGGACCAGAAATTGTGCAAGAAACGACAGAAAAGATTGTTCAAATTAGGGAAAGATTGAAAACAGCTAGGAGTCGCCAGAAAAGCTATGCTGATAAGAGGCGTAAACCTCTTGAATTCCAAGTTGGAGACCGAGTGTTACTTAAGGTATCTCCATGGAAGGGAGTGGTACGATTTGGTAAGAAAGGAAAGCTAGCACCACGATATGTGGGACCATTTGAAATCGTGGAGCATGTTGGACCGGTGGCTTATCGGCTGAAGTTACCCCAGGAGCTAAGCTGTGTTCACGACACGTTTCATGTGTCGAACCTCAAGAAATGTTTAGCTGAGCCAGATGTTCAAGTACCTTTGGATGAGATCGAGATTGATGAAAATCTTCGTTTTGTTGAAGAACCTCTTGAGATCGTGGAACGAGATGTAAAGAAGCTAAAGAGAAGAAGAATTCCATTAGTCAAAGTTCGTTGGAACTCTCGGCAAGGAGCTGAGTATACTTGGGAACGTGAAGACCAATTCCGAAAGAGATATCCGAATCTTTTCTCCGAACCCGTACTTTCCTCAAGTGCCGCAACTTGGAGCCATGAAGGACAAGGCTCTTCTAACCGGGGGGAGACTGTAAAAAAAAAAATCATTTTGTATTTTCAGGGTCATTATGAAAGTCTTTCTATTTTACTAATTTTTTTTTAAGTTACGCGATTTACTTTTATATTCTCGTATATAGTAAAATCGCGTGTGTAAACTAACAATAAACAATTAACGTAAACGGACCACAAAGAATTAAAGTTTTTGTTACAACGCAAGCAATATATTATTTTTATGAAAAGTAAATAATCAACCTTTTTATATTTTATTTTTATTGGGTGCGTACAAAGTTACGTTTCGCAATTTAATAACATTTAGCATACCTGGAAGACAAAAAACCTTTCTAAGCTTTCAACAAATACCCACATTTATACACCAATACCTAAATTTAACAAAATATCTTCATATATACATGCATAAACGGATTTGGTGTTTACACATCAAAGAAATATCACAAATATCTGAACTTGTCTTTTGTACATAACTTGCCATTTACCTAGCCATACCTCCCATCCTTATGACCAAAGACTTAAATGTTTACTAGTAAGCTTCCATACTTATGTCCTTACTTTCCTTGCAAAACCCTCATCTTGTTCTCTTGACTAGTCATTATGAAAAGGTATTTAAGGGGACTTTTGCTAGTGAAATACATACACACTTTCCATTTTAAAGGTGAAAAAAACACAAAAACTCCTCCTTCCCCCTTGCTAATGGCAAACACAACCAACACCAAACTCCTTACAATATTTTACTTATCACTTTACATACATTCCTTACAACATATATATGTTCGTCCTGAGAAGTTTTGATGGATGGTAAGGCTTTACAAGTGTTTAAGCAAGATAAAATGGAGATTAGGGTTTAGGTTTCAAGATCTTGCATGCTTGGGTTTTTCATTAATTCTAAACAATGGGTTTAGATTGTGTTGGTTATCATAATTAATCTCATAGGTTATCTAAAACCTTTTATGTCTTTACATTTATTATTTTATGTGTATATAGTTCTATGTAGTGAAATCGACCATTTAGATGCTTTTAAAACATGTTTTTATGAAACACATCCAAACTTTCTGTTTGGATTCGACATATAACTAGTTCATTTTATTATTTTATAAGATAGTACGTCTCATGACGATTCCAAAAAGGTAAGAAACTCAGAAAACCGATTTATAACGAAAAAGATACGACGATTTCAAGTTTACGTTAAATATATACTTTTATAAAAAACTTATTTTATAAAAAGTTAATTACTTCACCACAGAAATGTATACTTTTAAACATCAATTAAATCGATAAAACTTTTAAATACGAAGACATGCTCGAAAGAATCGCTAAAAACAGAGTTAAAACGAATAAGTTACGACATTTACGAGATTTACGATAACTAAATCTATAAAAATAAATATATAACTGTCATGAACAGTAAAAATCACTATTCATCAGAAAAACTCAGATTTTGAAAATGTTATATTTTGATAACTCGTCTTATACGAAGGCCTCAGTGGAACGTTAAGAAACGAAGAAACGGACTTTAAAACGAGAAAGTTACGCCTGTTTTACTAAGACGTATACTTATAAACGTTTTTACTTTATAAATATGATTTCACTAAAACGATTAGATGGTGATGTAGCTATATATAATTATATGTGGTATTAGTTAATCAAAGTACTATATTACTAGGGAGTTTCATAATGAGGCCTCTTCGGGGTGGCGTATCGACGAGTTGTTGGATTTACGATTTAAAGTGTCCTAGCTACTCATACGTCACTACATGACCTCTTAATTATGATAGCCCGAACGATAGTATGATGAGCTATACGAACTATAAATAATCAAAGTGTTGTGTTTTAGTACTTCCTTTACGACATATATTAGATTAGGTTGACATTCGATCGTTAATCATCGAACACATTTTCTTTTGTGAATACTTTCTTTGTTACATTACATCTCGAGGTGAGTTCATAGCCCCCTTTTTACTACGTAATTGTTTTACAAAATCTACGGGGTGAATTACATTGCTTGTTTTACTATTGGACACAAGTGTTTTTCTAAGTGTTTTCAAAGTGTTTACAAAGTGTATGCTATCCAGATTACTGCCTGAATATTATTGCTAAGTTACCTTATTGCCGTGAAGTCCCTATTTATCATGAACCGTTAATTGCTATTGTAGTAAGCGCGAGTGTTATGGATAGATCTATCGGGACTGACAATCCCCACCTTTCCTTGGGTCACTAGTTTGATCAAGGTGCATTTAACATTGAGAGGTGTTAGGTTGTTGGCAAGCATCCTATATTCTGATTGGGGCACAAATCTAGTTAAGGCTTCAGGGTCATGAGCTTAGTGCAATAATAAACGTTTTGGACTACTGAATGTGTTTCAGAGTCTACTATTACTTCGATCTTGTGGTCCACCCTTTTTACCGATAAACCTATGATTTCACTCAACCTTTGTGTTGACTTTTAGCATGTAATTTCAGGTCCTAGGGTATGAAGATTGGAGGGGAGCCGTGGCGGATATCAATGAAGACGGATTCTGTGTTTATCTATATTCAATGCAACTTTTATTATCTTTAAAAACTTAAGTCATCTTTTGGGTATTATGAAGCTTTTGTTTAATTAAATATGTACTTGAAATGTTTATTACTCTTTTAAAACATATGGGACCTAATGTATAAACTTTGATATTTTGCTATGGCATCAAATAAAATCTTGTCTTAAACATCTATTTATGGTCGTTTCCTATATCTTGATTGTTGTACTTTGACGTAGCACCCTAATGTTACCATTCCACTGCTACCTGATTTTGGGTGTGTTACATGTAAGGATCGTATATCCTCTTTGTTATCCTTATAATGTGACGATATTCACAGAATTACATTAGTTATCTTAAGTTGTACACGTAAGGACTAGAAATTACAAGTTGTATAAGGTAAGGCGTATATGGGCTATAAATACCCTCATAGAATTCACCAGGAGGGTGAGGATCTTGTAACAAGTGTGTGAAGAACTCTCTTTTTCTCTTAATGTAAACGCTCTTTCTCTCTCTATCTACTCTCTTTAAGATGCCTAACTCTTGTTTCAAGTCTCCTCGACCTCTCGAATTGTGGTTGTGGTGATTCTTGATACACGTTTACAAAGGGTATCAGAAATACAAATCTAGTTTGTGTAGGGTTTGTATCACATACACACACACACACACACACACTCTTATGCGTATTTTATTTTAAAATATATTTTATTCAAGTTTTAAATTTATAAAACTCGATTTACCTGACAAACGCACTAACGAGCAGAGAATCCGATTGTGAGTAGTGTAGAGATGGTAAATCTTTGTGGGTCGTCCCAAGAGCTAAGTGTCAATTAGTTTTAATTTGAATTGTCACGTTTGAAAATGGTTTGAAGTTAATTTATGAAAATAACAGGAAAGTAAATTGTGAAAATTAAAAGTGATAGAAGTAATCAGGGAGAAAAGTGTGCTAGCATAGCCATTTTACTACTACCTTTAAAACTACGTTTTCCTGTGCAATGTTACATCATGGTTTCTAAAGTCGACATACCAAAATAGATATATTTAGTCTGTCCTATAATTCCTGCGATCCTGAATCCCCTGAAAGTCACGAAGGTAGGGCAACCAAGTCATAGTGATTAATCCTAACTATCCCAAGAACTAGTCTAATAACCTTTTAGATTATTAACCATCTCTGAAAGAGTTCCTATGCTTTTTAAGTATATTAAGTGATAAAAGCGGTAACCTGGTTAGTTCTTACACTAGGATTCGGTTGCAAAACCTACCTAGTACCCAGTTAATTCCCATGTTCAATTGGTAATATATACAGGTTAACATGATCTAATCCATCCACAATTACTACCAAAACACTAGGGCTTACACGATGAGTAAAAGATATCAATGAAACCATATCTCTAACAGGAACAAAACATTATAACATAAGTATATCATGACTAGTGCCAGCCTTGAAGTGCTTAGCCGCTTTATAGCAACAACACAGCAGAGAATATTAATAAAGGTAATCTTGGGATTGATATAACTCATTAATTCTTACAAATTGGTTTTGAATGAGTTATATACAAAAGTAAGTTAAGTGTGATCTCCCTTGACTTGTGATGAATTCGTCGAGGTTATTGATGCTTTGTTGCTTCTAGAGCTGTGTGGAATGGTTGTTATCGATATTGTCTGAATGAAAGGCTATATTTATAGATTTCGATAAGTTACGGTGTAAACTTTTGGAGGGTTTAAGCAGTAATGCTGACGCGTACTTTCCATTTTGCAAGCCTTAAAAGATGTTTCGGAGTAAATCAAGTGGTCCATGTTATCGCTATTATAATGACTGACTCGGTAAGACTCAACCTTCACATAATAATAATGTTACTGCGTAAACCTTGCGTGTGGTTACGCCATAATGTTGCTGGATGAAGTGTCTTTCCTTGAATAGGTTACGGCGTAACACTATCGTAGGGGTTACACCGTTAAAGTTCGTATAAAAATCCGTTTATGTTTTCTTCATTTTTCGGTCATTTCCGGGTTTCTTGGTTCATACTTTGCATCTTTACCTGAAAACAACAAAATAACCGTAAAAGTATCAAATTCAAGTATTTATAAGACAATTGCAAGTACTTTCGTGGGGAAATTGACACTAAAAAGTATCTGATGACATCAAATAACGTAACTTTTATAGCATCATTTATCCCATGTAAATAACCCATTTTGTGTAATTATTAGAAAGAATTGTTACTTAATCATTTGTATTTGAGAATTGCATCGAATTATGGAGATAGTACTTATGTGAAGATTAGCCAAAAGGCAAGCATTCTAGAGCTTAAAGAAAAATATGAAGAAACTGATTCGGACACCCTATACGCCGTATCCATCAAGGAAGATACGACGTATATGTGCCTGCACTTCACTAAAGACCACGAAGGAATGATGATCAATATGCCGTATCTAGAGAGGATCCATACTCCATATTCAAATTAAAGTAATAAAATATTCCAGAAGATATCGAACGTGGTCCCTACACCAAGAAACCCCCAATATACCGTATTAACCTCAGTCAATACGCCGTATCAACCAAATTCTTGAACTCTATAAACTAGAAACCTTCAAAAACGGGTTTTCAGTGTGCTAAATCATTTTTTCGATACCTTAACCATAAAAACGTGATTTTATAAGAGACAGACGCACGATGAGGGTCGAGCATAGTAACATATTTCCGTAAGGGAAACACTTTGTAATATCTTTACTCTTGTAATCGTTCAGTTTTTGGTATCATTCGTTAACACGGTTAGTTTACCATGGCTAAATTATTACTCTTGTATTGATTATGATGTTTGAACGCTAATACCTTCGGGTATTAGCCATTATTATGAATATTTGAATGTTTGGTTTTGTTTATATAGATTGCTTAATTTATCGTTGATTGCTTGTTTATGAGTTCTGGAGTCAAGCCAGCAAAGAAGTAGACTCATTCCTTTTTCACTGGCTAGGGATAATCGAGTTATTGCTCCCGCACCCCCTATCTCTTTAAGGCTCTGCGCTCCCGCATTCTGATTGATCCTGTGCAATGTTGTAATCCTGCTGTTCCTTTATCCCCCGCTCCTTTTCGTTCTTTTTGCTTCGAGCGCCCTTTCCCCTTCTCCGCACTCAAGTTGCTATCTTTCCTATGGCTTGGACCCTTTCTTACGTTGCCTTGAGGAAAGCACTTCCTGCTTAATAGAGGATCGGAAGAAGTTGAAGTTGAGAAGATGTGTACTGTAACAGAATGTACCCAGATAGAGAATGCGGACCAAGCGGGAGCATCAGCTTCCAATTATCGATTGGATTTCTACGATGGGAAAGAATAGTAAGGAGTTAGAGACTCGGACTTTATCAGTTTATGCTTGTCTTTCGTGCATTTGTATGTGACCTATCATTCAACTGGATCTAGTGATACGGACCAAGTAATCTAGATGTCGGGATGGCTCTCCGTATAGTAATTTATACATCTAGACAAATAGGATCACGAATATTGACCTATGATTGCCTGTAGATTGCGAGTTTAGTTGGGCCGGACAGGTGAAACCCTAGATCAACGAGTATGTTTCTTAATTAATTGGTGGACAGTGGACTACTAGTGTATGAGTTGCCTTTAAGCAGTAAGTTGGTAAAGTCTTTATGATCTATGGTTTAACAAGATTACCATTGCTTTAACCCCTAAGATAGATTATAATCAGCAAATAAGGATGCTTTATGTGGATACGTTTAATTGTGACAGAATTCTTCATATCTAGGTCTTAGGATGAAGTAACACCTAACTCTTAAGAATGATATGCCGCCTCGAGATAAGTAATCATTACACTAAATTAACAAACAAGTTATAATTGTATTAATAATGGCTAATAAATTTTATTATATTTGGCTAAGACGCTCATTCTTATCTTCTGTTAATTTACTTGCGTGTGTTAAGTGTGTCTCTTAAATTGATCTTAGTCATCATCAAAAAAAATGCAGTCTCTCAGGCTAAAAAAACCCTCCTTATCATTAGAATTAGGATACATAGGTTTAGCATTAGGTTTAACATAGAATAGAATTTACTTAGTCTAGATAACTAAAAATCTTAATAAATTAATGATAGTTTCTCGCTCTAAGTGATCGATACACTGCTTACACGAAAATCCATGATAACCGGTACACTGCCCAGTTATATGTGTTGTTTTGGTAAAGTCGGCAAAATATAAATTTAAAACTTAAAACATAAATTACAACTACACAACGACACGTCAGTATCAAATATCCCCCCACTGTTTATTTGATTGTCCTCAAGTTAGAACTGATAGAATAGTTTATAAAAGATTTCTTGACACAGTCATAGCATGTATTCTATCTATGTACGAACTCGCCATTACATATGGCGATCAACAAATTCACTCAACTCTCAACTAGTCTAAGTGTTCATGTTTTGGGTGATCGCTCATCTGCACAGTCATAGCATGTGTTTTGTCATAAGCTTGGAGAGTACACAAATCTGCACCAATTAGAGTTAGGGTCTAAACAATTCTTAAAGGCAACTTGGGTGACATAACACAGGTTTATTGGGTGATATAAGGGTTAGGATAGACATAAGATACACATTTAATTGGTGTTAAGATAAAAACACAAAACAAATAGTCATATATATTCTAAGGTATCCATAACCGGCTACTTTCCATCCATAGTCCAAGTCTTCAAGTGCGAAAATTTGATCATATCATCATAATGGGTTAGCTAATAATGAGATATTGCGGAGCGTGCTAACCCATTCTTCACTAGGTGGCTTATAGTTGCACAACCTTTTATTTTTTTATTTTTATAATACTCTTGTTCATTACATATCGCATATCCCCCACTTGAGATAACCAGTATCGAAAGTGATAATATTGGGCGGTCTTCCATGATCATAATAATATGTCTTCAACGAAAGTGTCAATCTTCAAACCATTTTCCTAAACCATAGACTTAGGTAGCCAGACATTTCAACACAAGGATAAATATAAACTACAAGGTTGGCTAAGGTGAAATAGTGTAACGAAACATATAACAATGGGTGAAAACACAGATTGGCTTAACAAGGGTGATCTAGGGGTATTTTGCACTAATAATGAGTGCGATACAAGGGTTTAACATGGGAGGTCGACAAGTCAGTATGACAAGTCGATAAACACACACACATATAGGCTATTTGGGTGAATTCCTAAACGTTGTCTTCTCGAACCATTTATTCCTGCTAATCAATTAGGTCTCGAAAAGATGTACATACCAAGTTCTAAAGTCTACAATACTACCGGCACACTCAATATTTTGATGGATTTTTGTATAATGAGATGAAAA
>BQNB010126862.1:0-19531 GCA_026074375.1 Tanacetum coccineum | reverse complement strand
GCCTTTCCATACAAAAACTTATATTTACCTTTATAAACTTGTTACTCCTTGGTTGTAGTGGTGGAGATGTGTATCCTTGCCAAGCTTATGATAGAATACTCGTCACGACCTAGCAATTGAGCGAATTAGTTACATGTTACCACATAGATTAGTTGAGTGATTTTAGTGTTTTCATCTTCCTATTTCGTGAGGTGTTTGGTTGTGTACTTGTAATAGATCAGATAAATGCTTTAACGGAAAATATCCTTAGGGATAAATTTTTATAAACTTCTAAAGGCTACTTGAGGACAAGTAGGATTCAAGTGGGGGATATTTGATGACATTAAATAATGTCTATTTTATAACATCATTTATCCCATTTAAATAACCAATTTTGTATAATTATTGCTAGAATTGGTACTTAATTGTTTATATTTATTATTTGCAGTAATTATCGAGTAGTTGGCAAAAGATATAGAAAAAGACGTGTTTTGAAGCATAAACGAAGAGTTTCAGAAAGTCGCTGATTCTGACATCAATACGCCGTATCATTCTAGAAGCATACGCCGTATCTAAAGACTTTGAAGAACTCAAGACCATTGCCTGACTTTGAAGAATACGCTATTGATACGCCGTATATGATACTTTGGTCAAAAATCAAGAAAAACACATTTTCAGCCAATACTCCGTATCCAAAAACCCTAATACTCCGTATTGGTCAATACTCTGTATCCAAGAAATCGGATATGGCGTATCTAATTTCCTACGCAAGAATTTTGGAATATTTTATTCTTGGAGCCCATGCCAAGTCATCCAATACGCCGTATTGAACTTCTCAATACACCGTATCAAACCGACACCACTATATATAGACGACCCTAAACTCAGTTTTAGGTATGCAAGTGAATCCCTAAACCACCAAATCGACCAAGAGACGAATAAAGGAGCATAGAAGGTCAGAAAAGAGCCACAAGATCATAGGAAAACTCTTGTAATCTTCGCGCA
This sequence comes from Tanacetum coccineum, assembly GCA_026074375.1. NCBI lineage: Eukaryota > Viridiplantae > Streptophyta > Magnoliopsida > Asterales > Asteraceae > Tanacetum > Tanacetum coccineum. The sequence continues at coordinate 18,547 of BQNB010126862.1, read as the reverse complement.
ACCGAATACGCGTTCGATTGAGGTTTCTTTATTTTAATCGTTCATATATCAAACCGTGTGTATTTTTACAATGACTATCGGCGAGGTATCAGCCATGTTTATGAAGATCTAATGTTTGGTTTGTTTATCTTGATTGCTTAATTTATCATTGATTGTTGTTTATGTTTATCAATTTATATTCGCTTACGTGCTTAAGTATGTGACCTATCATTCAACTGGGTCTAGTCCTACATATTTAATGCACTGCAATTTCAGTGTTGTTTGGGCATAGGCTAAGAGTCTGGGATAGCTCTCCATATTGCAATTTATATATCTAGAATCATAGGATCACAAATATTGACCTATCATTGCCTTTAGTTTAGTGAGCTTAGTTTATCCATAAGGTGACCTTGGTATCAACGAGTACGTTCTTATTCCATTGGTAAGGACTCGGACAGTGGACTACTAGTATATAAAGAGCCGTTAAGCAGTAAGTGGGTAAAGTCTCCATGAGCTAGGGTTGAGTAAGAGCACCATTACTAATCTCCTAAGATATATTATAATCAACAAATGATCGCTTTATGCGGATGCGTCTAATTGTAACAGGATTAGCGTGTCAAGGTCTTAGGAAGAAATACCGCCTAAGTCTAGGAATGATATGCCCCTTCGAGATAAGTCAATCATTGCACTATTAAACAAACCTGTGTTTTATCAGATTATTCATGGTTGATACGTTTTCCTTACATTAGTTTTTGACCGCTTCTCTATCGTTTGTTTGTCTTCTTGTGTGTGTTTATTGCTTTACTTGTCATCAAAACCTTAGGTTAGATACACAAAACTGTGCCAGTCTCTCAGGCTGAAACCTCCTTTTTGCACTAGTTTTAGGTTTAACTTAGATAACTAAAATACCGATAGATTAGATATTAATGCTCTCGCTCTTAGTGATCGACACCCTACTTACCAACAAAACGACAATTGACTGGGTATACTGCCCGTTAAAGTGTTGTTTTTAGGTATAGTCGACATAAAATAAATAGTAAAACTTGATACATAAAATACCTACTCACAACGACATATCAAAACCTAAAACAAGAAAGACTCTGAATCCAGACTGGTTCAAGCAACCTCCAAGGCCTCCTACTCCTGATCCAGAATGGAAAAAGCGTCAGGTTATACTTGATCAACCCGCACAACCTTGGTTCAATCAAATGGTCTATGCCATAAAGGATCCTCTCACATTCAGCGATCTCATGGCCACTCCTATTGACTTCTCCAAGTACGTGTTGAATGAACTCAAGATAGATAATCTCACTCAAGATATCTTGTTAGGACCTGCCTTCAATTTGTTAAAAGGCACTTGCTCTAGCAGTATCGAGCTTGAGTATAACTTCCAAGAGTGCTTCAATGCTTTAACAGACAAGCTTGATTGGAACAATCCAGAAGGAGATTGTTACCCGTTTGATCTATCCAAGCCTCTTCCTTTATAAGGTCCCCTGAGTCATCGAACCATTGCTGCTGATTACTTCTTCAACAATGATCTGGAGTATTTGAAGACTTCTGATCCAGAGGTAACATACACCACATCTATTACGAAGATAAAGGCTGCTCGGTATGAGATTAAAGGAATTGAAGGCATGGTCCCTACACTTTGGAGTACCATCAAGCATGTGTATGACAAAGATGCTGAAAAGGGAATCAAGCACTAGGGTAAAAGACGCAAATTGTGGTACCGATCTCAGATAAGTAAATTTTCCAAGCAAAATGTTTACTCTACTAAGGCGATTCTTGGTGTGAAGAGTGTTAGTGTGAAGAAATTGCACGGATATGGTTACTTAGAAGAGATTGTGGTGAAAAGATCTGATCAACAACTTTATATGTTTAAAGAAGGTGACTTCGTTGATCTACACCTGAACGACATTGAAGATATGCTTCTTCTTGATGTTTAACACAAGCTATTCCACCTCGACGGCAATGTTATTGTTGACTTTATTGTGGCCCTTTGTATGTTCACAAGAAGCCTAGTCTTCAAGAGACGTGTCGAAGATTTACAGCTTGGTGTAGAGAGTTACCAGAAGAAACTTAACATCACCAAACCTCATAAAACCTTTCCCGAGATTGAATTCAAAGAACCCTACACTCCATCATACGATCTAATAGGAATTGTCTATGAAGACCTGGAAAAACAAAAACGAGTTTTGCTAGCTGATGAGCTGTACAAGTTCTCGGATGGCACACTCAAGTCTGTTCGTAATGAGATTCATCATAGAGTACTCGACTTTTGTCTGGATTACAACCCGAAGATGCCAAAGAGGAAGTAGACGGTTATTGATCAAAAAAGATCGGGTCTTATGATTGAGTTGATCGATAAGCAGCTGCGAGAAAGGGAAATCATCAGAAATCTGGAGCGATTAGTTGGTGCAAGGGAACTCGAGATGGACTACAAACTTATGACGCGTACCGTTTATTCGTCATGTCTAATCTCAAAATTTTATCATGTGAATATTGTGAATATGTAGTTTAGACTTATAATAGTAGGCAATATAAATAGTGTTTGAGTACGAATTTTCTAGAATTTTTCAATATGTGGAATTAAACTAAGACACCAACATGTGCGTTTGGTTTAATGACAAGGGGGCAAAAGGGGGGGGGTATGTTTGTTTCTGGTTGATTAATCGAAAGGAGGTGCGTTTGGCTGAGTAAATCAACAAAGGTGGTTTTGGATTGCTGTTAACGGAAAGGGATGCGTTTGGGATGTGGTAAACATACCCATAAGGGCTGTTTGGTTTATGACTGCCCGTAAATAGGCGTTTGGTTTGGCAGTTAACGCACTAAGGGTGCGTTTGGTATAACAAAGTTATAATAATCGATTAATAAAAATTATTGCGAGATTTATAAATAATAAATCGAAACTAAAATAGTGGTTAATGGTTAAATAAATATATTATTTATTATATCGTTTCTTATTTGATCTCGTGTAAGTATATATATATATATATAATACATATTATATCTAAAACACGCAGGTGTTTGAAATATTGGAACGAGAATAATTGCAACATATATTGATTAAGAGAAAACGTTGGTTTTGCGAAATAGGAACGTGGTTAACGAATTGTTCATGCCGTAATTATAAAGTTATATATCATAATAAATTTCATTATAAATTTTTATTATTTTGAAAATACGTTAAAAAGAACGAAGTTATATAGTCTTAAGATCGTTAATTTGTAATGATACAATCACGATAAACGAACAAGAACTACACTTTTATAAATGAGACAACTAGTTTAACTAAGACCCGTCGAGGAAACGATTATTAAATTATAAAATATTTATTTTTTAATTCCGATTAATGGACAATGTAAAAGAATTAAAACGTATGTTTACTTTATACTAGATTTTTATTTAATTAAGTTGTGATTTTCGAAAACGTGTCAATCTCGTTTGGTTTAATTATTTACTCCACTTGCTTTATAATACTTGCAAAGTATTATACATTTCATATTAATCCTTGGATTGTTTGTCTTTGTCATATAATTCACAGTATGAGTTATATAATTGTTATTTTTCATAAGTAATATATACGACATATATTACACACTTTGCGTTTACTTTCGATTTATTTTATTTAACCAACCACCAAACTACTACAACTTGAAATCTAAATCTTTTACCAACGTGTCGCGTTGAGGCGACTATCCATCGGGAAACCCAAATTCATTATCCTAGGCTAGTGGGACTTAGCAGTTAAGTTAAGCTGCAACTTCTTGGTCGAGCCGTTCCAGTTTCTGTTTTGTCTTGTACTCAATGTGTACATTCCCGCCAATCGTTCTACAACATCAAGGTGAGTTTATAGCCCCACGTTTTACATGTTTTACATATATTTTTTGGGTGAGAACATGCTTGTTTACAAATGCATTTACATGATCGTTTACAAATTGGTTTACATACTCATTTACATAGCTCGCTATGGGATACATTACTTGACTTCATTTTTGGTCACGAATGCATACTTTTGAAATGATTACGGATTAGCTTATGCGGATTGAACTGATAACAATAACATTACTGCCTGGGTGTTCTTGGAGGGGACACCTGTAACGGGAGTACATATTTCTTTACATTACTGCCCGGGTGTTCTTGGAGGGGACACCGGTAACGGGAGTACATATTCTTTAAATAAATGCCTGGGTGTTCTTGGAAGGGACACCTGTGATGGGTATGTATAAGTCTACATCACAGCTTCATGAACTGTAAATCACTTGGAGGGTGAGCGCGAATGTTATGAAATAGATCTATTCGGGTGTGAATCCCCGTTCGGGTGATTAGCTATCACTGGGCAAACGAACGTTATAGCATGTTGTCCACGCGAATGTTATAAAATAGATCTATTCGGGATTGACAATCCCCGTTCGGGTGATTAGCTATCACTGGGCAAACGAACGTTATAACATGTCGGATTACGATTGGTTGGGTCTACAGGGCCAACAATACATATACATGAATACTTGCGCGTTGTCTTGAATAAAGTGGCAATACATACTTTGAACAAAGGTGGTTCAACTATACATACGTTTTGGTGATTATTTGGAGATTTAAATGGTCATGCATGCTTTATAATTTTTGATTTCTAAAAATCATACATACATTTTGGAAGAACATTTAAGGAATTAAAAGGTCATCATACTTTCGGAAACTTTTGTTCACATTTATATCATACAATAAACCTATGGAACACACCAACTTTTAATGTTGACACCTTTTAAGCATGTTTTTCTCAGGTGAATTAGTTGCTTTGGATTATTTGGATGTGCATTGGATGTCTTAAACTGACATGATTTCATCATGGATTCTACATACATACAAGTGATCAAATCTCATTGTGTTAATTTCAAGCTTTTCATTATGATGCAATTATGGGACAAACATTATATCAATTTCAAGGAAATCAACGAGATTACTTTTCAAACGACACATTTAGAGGTCGTTCTCTTGTATCTAGCTGTCGGTGTATATGATAGTAACGACCATGACACCATTTCCGCTGCGACACATTTTGGGGGTGTTACAGATTGGTATCGAGCACTGGTTATAGAGTAAATAGGTTGCATATTTTACCCTAGACTATAACGTTTTCACAAGCATTGATCACAACAAACATTTTCAAGTGCATAACACACTAATGCTTACTTGCTCACTCTTTTTGTTACCTTAAGTGCTTTACATGACATACATATATATTTTAATTATATATGCTTGAATTCCATTTTGCATTTATGTACATTTATTTTATATTAGTGTTTTAGTTTTTATCTAGAACATTTCTTAGACTTTGTGAGTTGCCACTGTGGTCTCATTTATACCTCAGACATTGTAAGTTACACAATGGGTCGCGTTTTAATTTTAGATCATTATGATGTTGCACAGTGGTTCTCATTCGTTCTTAGACATTGTAAGTTAAACAATGGTCTCTAAGAATATTATTTCTTCATAACTTTATACAATATCGTATTACACGAAGACCGTCATAATTTTTGTTTACATGGAATTATGTATGAATCTAAGTATTACAAGTCTTGTATGGGCGGGACTTGTAATATAAGGATTGATATGATAATTGCTATGTTAACAAAACCCGTCATAGTTCTGTTTACATGAGATTATGTATGAATCTAAGTATTACAAGTCTTGTATGGGCGGGACTTGTAATATGAGGATTGATATGATAATTGCTATGTTAACAAAACCCGTCACAGTTCTGTTTACATGGGATTATGTATGAATCTAAGTATTACAAGTCTTGTATGGGCGGGACTTGTAATAGGAGGATTGATATGATAATCGCTATGTTGATTCGTTCATAGAGACCTTTACCTTGTTTACTCTAACCGAGTACTCATTAACTATCTTGAACTCTTAGGTCGATATTATTGGTAGTTTACTCCCCGTCTCCGAAGACGAGTTTTAAACACTCGTCCCATACTCATTAGAGCACATGCATCGTCATGTTATCCACCACTTTGAAGGTTATGTGAGTACGCGTATTGCATCGAAAATATTAGTAGGCTGATTTATTATCTCTTTTGAAAGATTGGGCGCCTCTTCGGTTAAATAAAGAAATTGTATTGCTCGAACCATAGCTTATCATTTTTTACTTCATATTTTTGGACGCTCCTTTTTGTAAGTAATGAATTTAATGGTGGGATTAATGGTATCCAAGTATGACACGGAGTTTGAAGTCGACCCGATTATTCACCGGAATCCGTTAAAAAGGTTTTAGAAGCCACCAATGGTGTCTTGCCACTCCGTAGAAATATTAAGGCTCGCTTGAAACTTTTTTACATTATCTCATTCTTAAGTTATTCTGTTTGCCGTTGCTAATCCTCAGTCGATTACAAACTGTTCGTGAAAACTAAAAGATTGTTACACACTTGAAAATATTTGGGTTGATTCATCCTCGAACTAACGACTGAGTACCATATTCCGCCGTCTATCGCATAAGCTCTCCCGCGAGCTCCTCCCATTTGTTGAACTTTATTATGGGGATATTGTTTCTCGAATGTCCTCACTCTTTGCATCCCATCACCATTTGTTAGGGTTATTGTAGTTATGGTTACTGTTGTTGGGTCCTGGAGTGGTCCTTGGTACAACTTTATCCAATAGGTAATGCAACCCCCTTAAACCAGATAAACACCTATCGACGAAAGAGTAGTCGGGGACTTTTCATTTTGGACACTAGTACGGAGACTTAGTCGTGTACATTCCTAGTACTGCCTAAGTAAGTTGGATACTTACTTCAATTAGCCTCGTCCGTTATTAATCATCGAAGATTACAGATATCAGAAACGAGACCCCGTCCTTGAACATTTGAAAAACCTTATAACACATACCTCACGCGACTACACTTTTCCCTTCGACGCTTTCACTGTTAAGAGATTTTCCTTATAACGAGTTGTACATTAGTCATAGGGGGACATGTTATGTATTTTTTTTGAGATACCTATTTTGATGGATTAAATATCTTGGTCAAACTTAGCCAAAAATTTTGGTATATGGAGAAGTGTCGAAACATTTAAATTTTGCTGAATAAAGTTATCAGCGTCTTGTTTAGAACTGGTTTATTAAATCTTAAATCTTTTCTTGGTCACACAAACGGTTACACAAATTTAATCTCGGGACGAGATTTCTTTAAGGGGTAGGTACTGTACACCGGTTAATTTTCTGAAATTTTTTAAATGACATTTTACTTTGACTTTTAAGGTCGATTGGACTTTTTGACTTTTGTCTTTTTTTGTCACATAAAATGAGTTTTACCGCGTATCCAGTAATTTTTCTGAACATATTTAAAAGAGATATATGTTATTCCTAAGTTGATTTATCAAAAACGAGCCACTAAATCACATTTTCACGATTCGGACTCTAAAGCAATTTGATGTAAAACGACATTCCTGACAACTTTTTAGTTTTGACCGAGACCCGAAAACAGTCAGAAAGTGACTGAAAAGCCTCGAAAAGAGTGTAGAAACAAGAAAATAATTAAATTATATTTAATTAACACTTATTATTAAATAAAAATATTTAATAAATTAGTCATCATTTTATTCAGTAACGTTTGTTGATAACGCAAATATTCGAGTTAAAAATTTATTTTTATTTTTACTTTCGGACAAGACATAACCGGGTTTCCAAATAAATAACAAATATTTTTATAAATATTATAAAAATATTTATGAAATACTATCAAATGAATACTCATTTTTGTTGGAAAAATTATTTGGAAAACAATGACGCAAGTTTCGTATTTTGAATCATCCGATAAGTGGCTCAAACGAGTCCCAAACCAATATTTACCAAAAGTTACACTTTTGGCTCTTGTGAAAATATTACAAAACTAACCCCCATCTATTTGTAACTTGCCACTTTACTTTATAAGTTCTATATATATATATATATATATATATTTATATTATATTATATATATAATATATATTTATATATATATATATATAAACTTTACATTTTTTTTCATTTGGAAATAATAAACACACACACATCCATGTCTCTCTCCCTCTCCCCATTTCCGGCCGTCCACCGCCGCCGCCACCGGAAAACTTTTTCGGCGAGTTTTCCAGTCAAGTTCAAAAAATGCTCCTCACACACGTTTTATCCGATCCCCGCACCCACTCGGCTTGCACACACCTCTCATCACTACCACCCACTCAACGGGCAACCCTTTGCCACCCACGAAACCACCACCGTCATCATCATCACCACGACCCACAAAGGGTGCGTGGGTTTAATGAAACCATAAGAGGGTGCGTTTGGGTCGCTGGTAAACCACCAAACATGGTGAGTTTGGGTTGTCTCTGCCACCCACGAGGGTGCGTTGGTTTGGCAGAGTCACCACAAGGGTGCATTGGTTTAAAGAATTAGGCACTATAGGGCTGCGTTCGGGTTAGAATAGCACCAGCAGGTGCGTTTGGGTTGACCGAACCACCATAGCGTGCGTGGTTTTGATAAACAACACCATCAAGAGTGCGTTTGGTTTATTAGAGATCAACATAGGGTGCGTTTTGGCTGTTACAGCAGACTAGGGGTGTTTGTTTTTGTAGAAAAGCACCAAGGGGGTGCGTTGGTTTGGTTTTGCACCAGCTAGGGTGCGTTTGTTTTGCCAAGAACACAAAAGGGTGCGTTTGGATTAACCTAAACACCAACATGTGCGTTTGGTTTAATGACAAGGCAAGGGGTATGTTTGTTTCTGGTTATTAATCGAAAGAGGGTGCGTTTGGCTGAGTAAAATCAACAAAGGGTGCGTTTGGATTTGCTGTTAACGGAAAGGGTGCGTTTGGATGTGGGTTAACAACCCATAAGGGCTGTTTGGTTTATGTACTGCCTTAAAGGGCGTTTGGTTTGGCAGTTAACGCACTAAGGGTGCGTTTGGTATAACAAAGTTATAATAATCGATTAATAAAATTTATTGCGAGATTTATAAATAATAAATCAAAACTAAAATGGTGGTTAATGGTTAAATAAATATATTTTTTATTATATCGTTTCTTATTTGATATATAGTATTATATATCTATTATATTATATATATATATATATTTATATATATATATATATATATATATATATATATATGTACATATTATATCTAAAACAGGGGTGTTTGAAATATTGGAACGAGAATAATTGCAACATATATTGATTAAGGGAAAACGTTGAGTTTTGCGAAAATAGGAAACGTGGTATAACGAATAGTTCATGCCGAAATTATAAAAAGTTATATACTTAATAAATTTCATTATAATTTTTATTATTTTAGAAAAACCGATAAAAGACGAAGTTATATAGTCTTAAGATCGTTAATTTGTAATTATACAATCACCAGATAAACGAACGAGAACTACACTTTTGTAAATGAGACAACTAGTTTAACTAAGACCCGTCGAGGAAACGAATACTAAATTATAAAATATTATTTTATAATTCCCGATTAATGGACAAAGTAAAGACTTTAAAACGTGTGTTTACTTTTATACTAGAACTTTTATTTAATTAAGTGGTGATTTCCGAAAACATGTCAAACTGTTTGGTTTAATTATTTACTCACACTTCTTATATAATACTTGCAAAGTATTATACATTTCATATTAATCCTTGGATTGTTTGTCTTTGTCATATAATTCACAGTATGAGTTATATAATTGTTATTTTTCATAAGTAATATATACGGCATATATTACACACTTTGCGTTTACTTTCGATTTATTTTATTTAACCAACCACCAAACTACTACAACTTGAAATCTAAATCTTTTATCAACGTGTCGGTTGAGGTGGACTATCCATCGAGAAACCAAAATTCAGTATCTAGGCTAGTGGGATTAGCAGTTAGGTTAAGCTGCAACTCTTGGTCGAGCCGTTCAAGTTTATGTTTTGTCTTGTACTCAATGTGTACATTCCCGCAATCGTTCTACATCATCAAGGTGAGTTTATAGTCCACGGGTTTTACATATATTTTTGGGGTGAGAACATGCTTGTTTACAAATGCATTTACATGATGTTTACAAAATTGGTTTACCATACTCATTTACATAGCTCGTTGGGATACATTTCTAGGCTTTATTTTTGGTCACGATCGCATACTTTACTAATGATTACGGATTAAGTAGCGGATTGAAACTGTTTCAATATCATTACTGCCCGGGTGTTCTTGGAGGGGACACTTGTAACGGGAGTACATATTCTTTACATTACTGCCCGGGTGTTCTTGGAGGGGACACCGGTAACGGGAGTACATATTCTTTAAATAAATACCCGGGTGTTCTTGGAGGGGACATCTGTGATGGGTATATATAAAGTCTTCGTCACAGCTTCTCTGAAATGTAAATCACTTGGAGAGGGTGAGCACGGAATGTTATGAAATAGATCTATCTCGGTAATGAATCTCTGTTTTTTTCGGGTGATTGCTATCAATGGGCAAACGAACGTTTTGCATGTGTCCGCGAATGTTATAAATTAGATCTATTCGGGGTTGACTATCCCTTTCGGGTGATTAGCTATCATGGGCATCGTAACGTTATACAAAGTCGGAATACGATTGGTTGGGTCTACAGGGCCAACAATACATATACATGAATACTTGCGCGTTGTCTTGAATAAAGTGGCAATACATACTTTGAATAAAGGTGGTTCAACTATACATACGTTTTGGTGACTATTGGGGATTTGAATGGTCATGCATGCTTTACAATTTTTGATTTCTAAAAATCATACATACATTTTGGAAGAACATTTAAGGATTTAAACGGTCATACCTACTTTACGGAACTTTGGTTCAACATTTATACTTACAAAACCTATGAACTCACCAACTTTAATGTTGACACTTTTAAGCATGTTTTTCTCAGGTGAATTAGATGCTTGGATTATTTGATGTGCATTGGAGTCTAAACTGACAAGATTTCATTCATGGATTTCTACATACATACAAGTGATCAAATCTCGTTGTGTTAATTTCAAGCTTTTCATTGTGATGCAATTATGGGACAAACATTATATCAATTTCAAGGAAATCAACGAGATTACTTTTCAAACGACACATTTAGAGGTCGTTCTCTTGTATCTAGCGCTGTGTATTATGAAGTAACGCCCCCGGACACATTTCCGCTGCGACACATTTTTGGGGGTGTTACACAACGACAAATCACCCACAAAATTTTTTCACAAAATTACGTGTTTTATAATTAGTGGCATTTTCAAATTTATTTTCCAATTCTCTCTCTCATATGCATTCACAAGTTTACATGTCACATCATTGTATGAATAATTTTTTAAAAACTTTTTGTTATTTTAGTTTTTTTAAATCATTAAATATCAAAATACTTAGTAACAACTAAAGTTATTGGAGCTCATTAGAGCCTCATTGAATACTAGATTTCCTTTTAACTAAAATTCTAAACATTTCAAATAATATTCGGCACGTAATGCATAGATTTTCACAGGAAAGAAATGTTACCTTCAAAGAACCCTAAAAATAAGCACCTCCCTTATTTAAATGGAGTTTATTATATTTTCTATAAAATGAAAGTTTTCTACTACGTAACATTTTTAGTTCTTGCTTTCATCTATAATTCTACATACAAAATATATTCAATAAAGGTAAAGCTGTACTAAGCAACGATGCTGTATGAGAACTGAACGTTTAATGAACTGTTTGCAAAATGTTTGTCAAAAAATTCGTTTATGTTCGTTTATTTAATACATGAATGAACACAAACAAGAATTTTTTATCAGTTTAGTTAAATGAATGAACATGAACATCACTTCACTAATGTTATAACCTAGTAAAGCTGTTTACTTTATATGATCACACAAATTAAAAAACAGGTTACATAAATTATGCAAGTTTAAGGTAAAATTAAACGTTCTAGCATGATTAAATCACGCCGTGTTTGAATCAAAGGTATACTTACTTACTCATCATTCACTAACCCAAACATAATTACCACTATGACCTTCACTACAACATTCACAACATTCCCCGGCTACATTTTGGTACATTTGCCGGGGACATGTCGTCGAGGATAGTTTTCCCTGGCGACATATCTCCGGGAAGACTACGCCCGGTACTATGTTTCTCCGGTAATACGTTTCCGTCGTCGGGATACTTTTTAACATTAACAACTTAATTAATTAATTAATTTATTAAAATTAATTAATTATTTTTCCCAGGAGAATCCCTAGCAACATGTCGTCGGGGCATAGTTGATCAACTATGGCAATAGTTTCCCCGACGACATGTCGCTCTTTCCCCGGGCGACATGGTCGGACGGCTCCCAGATGAAGGCTGCTCCATCAGAAGCATGCACTGTAGGCGTTTTTCTATTGAAAAAACTATCCAAATTCTTTACTGTATGGACTACAACAAACATGCTATACACGACCCACATACATTACAACTTGTACACAACAACAAAACAATATAACGGATCAACGACTTGTATATATATACATATATATATATGCTAAACACGACAAAAACCGCATAAAACATTGTACGTTTATAAAACGGGCTGCCTAGCCACAAAACATGCAATATCCGCAAGATACAAGTCAACAAATGTTTAGATAACATGTTCTAAATGTACAATAACTATATACGGGTCACCAAAATATACTTCAAGACACAAAATAGCATATACGTACCCATATATAAAATGTTCTAGATCTCCTCATCCCCACCGACGTCCTCATTCCCTCCCGACTTATCATCCCCACCCCGCCACTCCCACTCCAACTGCCTCTGCCGATCACTGCCTGTGACTCAAGCTGCATAAGCATCTAGGACATCGATCGTCACTCCTGACTATCGTCTTCATCAACTCAAGGCGACCGCCTTGGTATGGTTAGCTCTTTGTGGAAACCGTAGGGGGGGGGGGGGGTGAATACGTTTCCATTTAAAAACTTTAAATCTTTAGTATCAAATCGCCAATCAAGTTAGACGTAATATGAGAAGTGTCGATAATAGGTTTTACAACAACTAGCACATATCTTAATAATACAAACTCAACCACAATTTAACTCAAAGTGTACACAACCCTTAAACTAACAATATATACACAACCATTCACACAATCATAAGCACTATGATGTGTATAAGTAAAGCGGTAAATGTAAGTATAAGTATAGTGAAAGGTAAAGAAAATGCAAACCGACATAGTGATTTATAGGGATCGGTTCATGGAAGCTCCTCTTCGCCCTACTACACTCCATGTGTATCCAACTCAAAGAGTTACTTCACTAATGTATTAAAGATTATGCGAAATCTAATCTTTAATATTAAGAAGAATTATCAATGAAACAGTAAACACAATAAACATATAATTCAACAAACAAATAAAAGCTCTAATATTATTAAGCAAATAATACGAATACTCTCAAAGTATTAGGGTTACAAAGACCTTGAAGCTATGATAATTCTATGAATGACTCGTATCAAACTCTATGCCTTAGAACCTCGTTTTAAACACCAAGGAGTCCTAAACGGCTTACAATACTTTCCTAAGTATATCAAATCTTTTAAACAAATAAGTTATACATATCTTTTACACAAATAACTCATATAAATTACATAAGCAGTACTAACTAACTCAACAGTACTAACTTCTTTACTAGCAGCATTAACTCCTTCAACAGCATTAACTTTGTACTAACAGTAGTAACTTTTATACTAGTAGTAGTAACTTTACACTAGCAGTACTAACTGTGTACTAGCAGTAGTAAACACTTAGCATTTTTCTCTGAAGTTCTTGAGCAACACTAACACAACTGAGCAGCATTAACTCTGATATGAGCAACAATAATACTAGTAGCATCAAGAAGGCTTTTAATCCCAACAATCCTCCCCTAAACTTGATATTTATCTCTAAAATCATCAAGTTTCTCCATTAAAAAGCTCCATAATCACCAGGAGGATGCTTCCAAACACTTCATTAATTCTTAAGCTGTTTTGTAAGAAGTTTAAGAAGCTGATATGCCATTTCTCTGAAATAATCAACCTGGAGCTTCTTGCTCAGCATATCTGTAATTGTAGATGGTATAAGGGGATATCTCTTTTCTACCAGCATGTAAATCATTCCAGGTTAAAAACTCAGGCAATGCACTCTACATGAGTCAAATAGCTTCCAGCTTAAAACTTTGTACTTTTGTTGCAACTTCCAGATTTCATCTTCTATATGTGGTTCAAACATTTTCTTCAAATCGCTCCTTGATCATGTAAATCCATTTGTGGATTTCCTTGCACATTAGATAAGAAAATCAGTTTCTTTTGGGGACCTAAGCCATCACTGACTTGGATCTGCCTTGTGCATCAATATAATCGAACTTCTTTAGGGTGATTGATGCACTGTTGTGTTTAGAAACATGGTCTAAAACTTTAGTATTTGGTTTCCAAACCCAATAAGCTGAGGCCTTAACATCATTAAAATTATTTCCCTTAACAGCACTACTGCTTTTGGCCTAGTAGTATTAACTTCTTTACCCCTAACAGTATTAACCCTTTGATTAATATTACTGTTTTTAAATGCTGTGTTCTTATTAATGGGCCTCTTAGCAATTGAATGTGTTGTTTTAGAAAGATATGACATTGGTCTAGCAACATTCACTGTTGTTTTTGAGTGAGCAGTATTAACTTGTCTAGCAATATTAATTGATACTGCTGTTTTAGAAATATTTTGTCTAGCAGTATTAACTGATACTAAACCAGACTTCATTAGTACTACTCTTGGAACCATGTTCTTTTTAGCATAGGGGTGAGTCTTTTTAGCAAAGTTTTAATGATTCACCCTTTGAGCATTATTCCAAACAGGTTTTACAATCCTTTGATTTAGAAACTGTTTTTGATGGTAATTGCAATCAACCTGCAAATGATCAAAGCTTCCACACACATAACAGGTCTTATTAAACATCTTAAAATTGCTTCCTAATTTTTGAGACATCATATTGTTCTAATTTCTTTGATTTCCTCTTGGACTGTAAGTGTTTTGCCTATGTTTCTCAACTTGTTTAACAGTTTCCTAGCAGGATTTTCTTGTTGTTTAGATTTAACAAACTCTTTCTTAACAATACTAGGCATAACTGTTTTCTTTTCAGTTTTAGGCTGAGAAACATCATCTTCCTCATCATCTGACACCCATTCTTCATTAATTGGGGCATCATTACTCTTCCTAACTACCTTAGGCTCTTTTTCACAAGACATAGCTTTACTGTTTGCAACTACAGGCTTATTAACAAACTCATCTAAACCAATAAAAGACAAGTCATGTTTTAGAGGCATGAAATTTCCTGTGTAGGGAGGTGGAACTACATTATAGCCTAAACATTTCTTGCAATTGTCAACTATCCGACACTCTATGAGCTTGTTTAAACTTTTAGATGCATTTTCAAATTTATCTACATTAAGTTGAATGCCATCCTTTTCTTTTTGAGCTATTTTAAGCTTATTCCTAAGCTCTCTAATAGTTATTTCTCTTGTATGAATTTCAACTTTTAAGCCCTTAATATCTTCTAAATACATAGACTCATTTGTTTTATAAAATTCAAGTCTTTCTTCCACTGACTTTAAACCTGTCTTATAACCTAGAACCATTAACTCAGATTTCTTTAAATCTTTTAATAGTTGATCATTTTGAGATTTAAGAGATTCAACAGTTTCTAGACAAGTTTTTGAACAAATAGAATCATTGGATACCTCTGAGTTAGAACTTGAAGATGAGAAAGCCATGAGTGCATAATTAGGCCCTTCCTCTGCCTGATCACTCCAGTCATATCCACCAAGACCATCACATGACACCAAAGCTATGGAAGTAGATGTTTCCATAGGCACACTCCTTCTTGAGCTTTCCTTGTTCTTGTTGTCTTGATTTCTTGGAGCTTTGCACTCCCTAGCAAAATGTCCCCTCTTGTGGCAGTTGTAGCACTCCACTTTGGACTTATCAAAACCAATAGTCTCATTGCCATTAACAGTAAGCTTCCTTCCTATATTCTTTAAAAACCTTCTAGCCCTCATAGTCAACATGGCCATTTGCCATCTTAAATCCATCTCTTCCATGTCATCTGGATGGATTTGTTGCAAGTCCTCATGTACAAGTTGAGGACTATTTGGTTGACTAGTAAAGAATGCACAAATAACAGCATCACTTAAGTTATCAATATTTGTAGAGTTAGCAACATTAACTTGAGTGCTAGCAGTAGAAACTCTATGAGCAGTATTAACTGCTTCATTAGTGCTGCTAGAGTTGTTTTTTGAAGAGGATACAAAAGCCATGTTCTGTGTGCTTAAACTTGAGCTAGACATCCCTTTAACTTTTGGTTCATACACATTGAGGTTGTTGTAGAGATCATCCATACTCATTGTATCCAGATCAACTTTATTCCTCCACACAACAGCATGTGTGTTCCACTCAGGTGACAAACTTCTTAATAACTTTTGATTAACATCTTCTTGTGAAAGCTTTTCATCCAAAAGCTCCAACTAACTCACAAGCTTTTGAAGCCTATAAAAAGTTTTATCAAACATCTCAGAGCTTGGAGCAATGAAGTTTTCATATTGCTTCTTTAAGAGATTCCTTTGAGTCTTTTTTGTAGCTGCATTTCTACCAAATCTCTTTTCAACAGCTTCTAGCAACTTCTTAGGATCCTTTATAGAGTTAAACTTTAACTGATGTTCGTTGGGAATGCCCATCATTAAAGTACTTCTAGCTTTCACCTCTAATCTTCTTTGAGCCTTTTCTTCAGCAGATGTAATAGGCATCACGGTCACGACACCTTCAACCATTTGTGTTTTTGTCAAGGTTGCACCATTCTCTATGACTTCCCACAGTGCATAGTCTATCATCTGGATATATTGTTCAATCCTCATCTTCCAGATCTCATACTCACTAGGTTTGAGCATGGGAACTTTGGATGCAGCCACCATGTGTGTAGAATCTTGATCCATATCTTTTAGCAAAAACAGATTCTTCTTATTCAAAGCTTCTCAACAATCTTTGATAGCACTTGTTGGATCCCACTTCAATAGATCGAATTCCTTAAGCTTGTTTAAGGTTTAGTTATATTAGATAAATCTAACACAACTATAGTAGAAACTTTGTGTGAATGTATTAAAGATTATGCAGAATCTAATCTTTAATATTAAGAAGAATTATCAATGAAACAGTAAACACAATGAACATATAATTCAACAAAACATAAAAGCTCCAATATTATTAACCAAATAATACGAATACTCTCAAAGTATTAGGGTTACAAAGACCTTGAAGCTATGATAATTCTATGAATGACTCGTATCAAACTCTATGCCCTAGAACCTTCTTTTACACACCAAGGAGTCCTAAACGGCTTACAATACTTTCCTAAGTATATCAAATCTTTTAAACAAATAAGTTATACATATCTTTTACACAAATAACTCATATAAATCACATAAGCAGTACTAACTAACTCAGCAGTACTAACTTCTTCACTAGCAGCATTAACTTTGTACTAACAGTAGTAACTTTTGTACTAGCAGTAGTAACTACTTAGCTGTTTTTCTTCTAAGTCTCTGAGCAGCACTAATATGTACTAGTAGTAGTAACTTTACACTAGCAGTACTAACTGTGTACTAGCAGTAGTAAACACTTAGCATTTTTCTCTGAAGTTCTTGAGCAGCACTAACACAACTGAGCAGTATTAACTCTGATATGAGCAGCAGTAATACTAGCAGCATTAAGAAAGCTTTTAATCCCAACTAAGTTTGCTATCATAGTTGAGTCTCTCAACCCAGTCTTTGGTTTTTGGGACCATTTTTTGGTCACACCCCATGGAAGCAGGAACGAAAAGATTTTTATTTTCATTCATTTTAGATGATGACTCATTGAACAATTCACCACCCAGAACTTTCTTCTTTTGGTGAGGAATTTGCTCACTGATACATTGAGTAACTTTCTTTGAGCTAGTTAGCCATTTTTCATTGATCTTTTTCTCCTCTTTGAGTTGTTCTTGAAGAGCAAGATTTAACTTTGTAAGTTTAGTGTTTTGAATTTGAAAAGTGATAACATCAAGCTTAGATTGTTTTAGAATTAGCAATTCATCTCTACACTTGTTTAATTCAAAAACCATTTTGTTATAGTTAGAAAGTAAGTTTAATCATTTCTCTTCAACAAACTTAAGATCAATGCTGATATACTTTAGGTAAGTTTGCCAATCGACATCTTCATCCATAGAGAGAAGAGTGTTTACCTTTCTTATGGTGATGTCGACCCATTCACCATTGCGAGCATGAATCTTTCTAACAGTGAGCTCATCATCAGCTAAAGCCATCAGTACCTTGACCTGAGTGACTTCTTCCTCATTAGAAACCTCTTCCTCATCGCAATCAAAGGTTTTAGCGACTAAACCTTTGTTCTTTGGCTGGAAAGTCTTTAGGTTCTGAGAATTTGAGGGACTTGCCTCAAGGAGTTCAAGCTTGGCTTTCATCTTCTTGTACTCAGCCTTGTAATCTTTCTGAAACTTTGGATCA
>BQNB010126861.1:0-19531 GCA_026074375.1 Tanacetum coccineum | reverse complement strand
TGGTAAGACACGATTGTGTTTCTAGACCCTTTTAACGGATTCTGGTGATTATCGAGTTCAGATTCATACTCGTGTCATATCGGATACCATTAAGCCCACTCATTTACAATTCATTATTTGCATAAAGAAGCGTCCCAATTTATGTAAATAATGAATTGATAAACTTATGGTTCGGGGATTTATAATTTATTTATTTAAATGAAGAGGCGTCCTAATCCTTTCAAATAAATAGATTATAAATCATCCTACTTAATAATTTCCGGTGCAATACGCGTACTCTCATAACCTTCAAGGTGGTTGACATGGACGATGCATGTGTTCTAATGAGTATGGGACGAGTGATTTAAAACTCGTCTTCGGAGACTAGGAGTAAAAACTGCTAGGCGAGATCAACATAGAATTCAAGATAGTTAATGAGTACTCGGTTAGAGTAAATAAGGTAAATGTCTTTATGAACGAGTCAACATAGCAATTATCATATAAATCCTCCTATTACAAGTCCCGCTCATACAAGACTTGTAATACTTAGATTTATACATAATCTCATGTAAACAAAATTTATAACGGTCTTCGTGTAATATTATATTGTATAAAGCTATGAAGAGAATAATATTCTTAGAGACCATTGTATAACTTACAATGTCTGAGAACGAAGTGAGACCATTGCGCAACTCACAATGTCTGACAAGTAGAATGAGACCATTGTACTACTCACAATGTCTGAGAAGTAAAATGAGACCATTGTGCATCAGACAATGTCTAACAAGTAAAACGAGACCAATGTGCCAATAAAAATAAACAAACGCACCCTTTTGTGCCAATAAAAATAAACAAACGCACCCTTGCTGTTGGTTTATAAAACCACACGCACCCTTGGGGGGGTGGTGGTTGTGGTGGCGTTGGAGGTGGTGATGATGATGACATCGTGATGATGATGGTGGCGTTATGATGATGATGATGACGTGATGATGATGGTGGCAGTGATGCGTCGGTGTGGCGGTAGCAGTGGTGGCTGGAGTGGAGGAGATGGTGATGACATGGTATCGGTTGATGGTGACAGCAGTGGTACGAGGGGTGGTATGGAGGTGGCGCGTGGCGGCGCGTGAGGTTGTAGATCGAGTAGATCGGAGGAGGATCTATATGTTTATAGATTTTTGTGTTCGCCAGAGTTTGGCCGGAAAAGGTGGCCGGCGGCTGACCGGTAGTCGCCGAAAAAATAATGGGAGTGGAGAGGATGATGTATATACATGTGTGTGTTGAAATATGTAAATGAATGAAAGATATATAAAAACTTTTATATATATATTTATATTTTAAAGTTATAAAATGAATGTGACAAGTCCAAATAGTCTAGGGTTTATTTGTAAATATTTTCACAGGGACCTAAAATGTAAATTTTGTAATATATCGGTTCGTGTCTCATTTAGGCCACTTAACGAATGATTTAAAATTCGAAACTTGCGGCATTGCATTTCAAATCATCTTTCTGATAAAAATGAGTATTTATTTGATAGTATTTCATATATATTTTTATAACATTTATAAAATATTTGTTATTTATTTGGTAACCCGGTTTTGCCTTGTCCGAAAATAAAATGAATTTTTAACCCAAATATTCGCGTTATCAACAAACGCTTTTGAATAAAATCCTTAATATTTTATTAAATATTTTTATTTAATAAAATACGATAATTAAATATTAATTTAATTATTTTTCGTGTCGGCACGCGCTGTGTGCAGTTTTCAAAACCTTGCGATGACATTTTAGTCATCTTCTGCTTGTTTTCGGGTCTCGAGCAAAACTAAAAAGTTGTCCGGAATGTCGTTTTACATCAAATTGCTTTAGAGTCCGAGTGGTGAAAACGTGATTTAGTGTGGGGTGGGGGTGTGTTGGGGGGGGGGGGGTGTGTAGTCGATTTGATAATTCAGCTTAGAAAAACAATATATCTTTTCGTTTTCAAAGTCGAAAAAAGTTAATAAATAAACTTGCACATGAGAGATGTAATAATAAATATGATTTATTATTTAAAATATGTTCCGAAAATTTTACCGGTTACGCGGTAATCGCTTTTATGTGACAATAAAAGACCAAAAGTCAAAAAGTCAAGTCAGACCCAAAAAGTCAAAGGGTAAAATATCAATTTAAAATTTCAAAAATTACCGGATGTTACAGTACCTACCCCTTAAATAAATCTCGTCTAGAGATTTAATTTGTGTTAACCGATTGTGTGACCAAGAAAATATTTAAGATTTAATAAACCAGTTCTAAACAAGACGCTGATAACTTTATTCTGAAAAATTCGGTGTTTCGACACTTCTCAATATACCAAAAAATTTGGCTAGGCTTGACCAGGATATTTAATCCATCAAAATAGGCATCTCAAAAAAAATATCATTACAGATCTTATGATTGATAACCGCGTTATAAAGAAAGTCTCTTAATAGTGAAAGCATCGAAGGAGAAAGTGTAGTCGCGTGAGTATGTTTGTAGACAGTTTTGAATGTTCCAGGACGAAGTCTCGTTTCCTTCTCATATCTGTAACCGTTCCTGATTAAAACGTACGAGGCTAATTTGAAGTAAAGTATCCAACTTACTTAGCAGTACCAGGATGTATCGCGACCTAAGTCTTCGTACTAGTGGCCCGAAATGAATAGTTCGACTATTCTTCTTTTCATCGATAGTTGTTTATCTGGATTAAAGGGGGGTTTGCATTACCTATAGATAAATTTACAAGCTCGGAACGTTCTCCATACCCAAAACAAACTAACCATAAACTATAATAACTATAACAAAAGATGATGGAATGCAGAGAGTGAGGACATTGTCGAGAACAATTATCCCCATACTAAAGTTCAAACAACTGGGAGGAGCACGCGGAAGAGCTTATGCGATAGACGCAGAATAACGGTACTCAGTCGTTATTCGAGATGAATCAACTCCATAAAGTTTCAAGTGTATAAAAGTCGTTAGAACACGAACAGGTTCATTAACGCGAGTGGACAGCATACGTCAAAAGTAATAACTCAAGAAGAATAAGGTAGTTTCCAAGAGAAGCCTTTAAAGATTCGGACTGATTGGTAATACACGATATGTGATTCTAGAACCTTTTTAACAGATATCTTGATTATCGGGATTTCGAATACATCACTAGTCTCATATCGGAAACCATTAGCCCCACTCATATAATAATTTAAAATTTCATAAAGAAGCTCCTAATTATTAAATAATCAATTGATAAACTTATGGTTCGTGATTTACAATTTATTCTTTAAATGAAAGGCGTCCCAATCCTTTCAATACAAAGATTATAAATCATCCAACTTAATAATTTCTGATGCAATCGGTACTCACAAAATAACTTCCAAGGTGGTGGATGACACGACGATGCATGTGCTCTAATGAGTATGGGACGAGTGTTCAAAACTCATCTTCGGAGACGGGGAGTAAAACTATCAGGGAATATCGACATAGAGTTCAAGATCGTTAATGAGTACTCAGATAGAGTAAATAAGGTAAAAAGTCTCGATGAACCAGTCAACATAGCAATCATCATATAAACCCTCTTATCACAAGTCCCGTCCATACAAGACTTGTGATACTTAGATTCACACATAATTCCATGTAAACAAAACTGTGACGGGTTTCGTGTAAAACGATATTGTATAAAGCTATGAATAAAATAATACTCTTAGAGACCATTGTTTAACTTACAATGTCTGAGAACGAAGTGAGACCCTTGTGCAACTCACAATGTCTAAGAAGTAAAAATGAGACCATTGTATAAAACTCACAATGTCTGAGGTGTAAATGATATCATTGTGCAAACTCACGATGTCCTTAAGAAATGTTCTAGTATATTATATAAATAACTCGCTTATAGTAAATAAACGTGACGATATACGCAAAAGGAAAGCAAGCATATAATATATAAAAATGTTAAGGAATCTAGTAGCCACTAAGGTAACAAGTAACCTAAGCAAGTAAGCAAGTAGTGTGTATGCACTTGAAAAATGTTTGCTGGTGATACAATGCTTAATGAAAACGGTATAATCTAGGTTAAAATATGCAACCTAGTTCTCTATAGACTCAGTGCTCTGATAACCAAATCGTGTAACACCCTCGAAAAATGTGTCGGCAACGGAAAAAGACCGGTGGCGTTACATTACATAATACAACAGCACAAGATATAAAAGACGACCTCTAAAAGTGCATTTGAAAAGTAATCTCGTTGAATTTCTGAAATTGATATAGACATTTGTCCCCATAATTTGCATCACAAGAAAAACTTGAAAGCAAAACAACCGAGATTGATCATTGATATAAGTAGGAATCTGAATGAAGTCTTGTCAATTTAGACTCCAATACACATCATAAACGGCCAAGCATCCATTGCACCTCTAAAAACATGCTTAAAAAAAAACGTCAACATAAATTTGGTGAGTTCATAGTTATAGATTAGAAAGTATAAATGTAAATTCCAATGAATGTATTTGTCTACTGTGTCGTCACAGTACCATGTAAAACGTTTAGTGACTACTGTCTCTCTACAGTATCATAAAATGATTTAAAATGTGGGGATCAAAGATTTGTAATGCATGCCTGACCTATTTCAATCCTTAAATAGTCACAAAATGTATTAATATACGTTCAAATCCAAGATTTGTCAAATGTATGCATGGCCATATGTTATCTGATAAATAGTCACCATTTGTTGATAATGTACACACCCTAAGTACATAAAACTGTGACGTAGACTTGTTTGTATGCCCACTTTAAATTCAATGCACTGAAAAGAATGTACCCCAACTAGGTTGTCCCCTCCAAGAACACCCGGCAGTATAAAAATATTCAAGTGTATTATTGTTGGCCCTGCAGGCGCCAAATTCAATCATGATCCTGACATTGGTTATAACGTTCGTTCCGATCCCGTGATCAGCCTAGTCACGCCGATACGGGGATTGTCAATCCTAAATAGATATATCTTATAACATTCGCGCTTACCCTCCGAGTAATTAACAGTTCATGCAACTTAAGCTAATCCATAATCATTAGAATGAAATCCAAGTTGTAGTATCCATAAGTGAAAACTAGTGATGTATCTCATCGTGAGATATGTAAATGAGTATGTAAACGAGTTTGTAAACATTCATGTAAACACATATGTAATCGACCATGTAAATGAATATTAAACACGTATGTAATCGACCATGTAAATGAATTTGTAAACACGTATGTAATCGACCATGTAAATGAATTTGTAAACACGTATATAATCGTCCATGTAAATGAATTTGTAAACAAGCATGTTCTCACCCCAAAAATATAAGTAAAACAAGTAAAACATGGGGCTATAAACTCACCTTGATGTTGAAGAACGATTGACAGATAGGCATCTGATATGCACAACACAACGGAAGACGAAACGGCTTTTGACGAGACGTTGCCGTGATATCTTAACAGTAGGAAAGAATCCTACTAGTTTAGGATAATGAATTTAGTTACCCGATGGATGATTACATCAACGCGACCCGTTGATAAAAGATTTAGGTTCTGAGTGGCAGTTTGGTTTGGTGGTTGGTTCAGTAAAATAATTCAAAAATATAAAATTCATATGGTGAATTATATATCGAAGTATGTATTATTTATAATTAATAATTCCATATATCTTACCTAAAAAGATAAACAATTATATCATTCAGACAGCAAATAATAATAATATCGACCATAAATCATAAGATTAATCTAGAAGTATAATTATACCATTTGTCAAGTAATATATAATAAAGCGTTATAAATAATTAAACCAAATGGTTTTGACGACGTTTTCGGAGATCGCCAATTTAATAAAATAAATAAAAAAAGTTGTTTGCAAAGAACTAAACGTAACGTTTTTTAAAGTTACAAATTAAGAGAATGGTGTTCTAAAGTCCTTACCAAAAGTTATAGAATTTATTTTTCTAGCCGGGATTTATTAAAATACTATTTTATAAATTAGTATTTTTGTTTATGTATCGATTTTATGTGAAATTATAATTTAAAACATCTTTAAATTATAACTTAGTCCATTTATCGTCCTTCAAAGACGATAGGAGTTGTATCTAAAAATAATAAGTATATACATTTTTAGAAATTTCGCCATGACCTTTTCGTTTATGTGACATTTCCCATTTTTACAAAACTCAACGTTTTCCACTTTTCAATCAACCAATCTAGGTTGCAAAATATATTTGTGTTTTTCAATATTATCTAGACGATATATAAATACTAAATAAGTAAAAAAAGTCAAACACGCTTTTAAACGATGAACGAAACACGCCCTATGTGGGCTTTCAAAATCACAACCAAACACCCTTGTGTTGGCGTTTACCACAAACCAAACGCACCCATTCGGTGCTGCTGCCAAAACCAAACGCACCCGCTGTGGTGCTGACCCGCGAACCAAATGCCCCTGTTGTCCCAAACACCCCTGTTTGGGTTTCCTGTAATCCCAAACACACAATCCCTAAGCTGATTTCTGCACCCCCCAAACACCCCTTTTTGGTTTCCTTCTCACCCAAGCTCCCTTTTGGATGTTTTTCATCTTCAACCCAAACACCCCTTTTGTGGTTGTTTCTATCTGCCATCCTAAACACACCTATTGGGTGTTTTGTCTCTAATCGATTAAATAAATGAAACAATCGCAATACTTTTGTGGTGCAAAACCAAACTCACCCTTTTGTGTTGCAAAACCAAACACACCCATTTCGGTGTTTATCCCAAATCCAAACGCACCCTTTCATAAAAACTCAAACGCACCCGTGTGTGGTTTAGAACAACCAAACACCTCCCCCCCTGGGTGTTAACGACACCCAAGCGCACCCTCAAGGTGGTGGCTGCCACCCAAACGCACCCTACCTGTGGTGGTTTACCACCGAAACAACACACCCCCTTGCGGTGATAAACCACGAAACCAAACGCACCCTTGTTGGTTTTAAGATAAGCCAAACGCACACCATGGTGGTGGTTGTGGTGTCGTGGGATGGTGGTCATGGTGGTGGTGGGTTCGGTGGTGGTGAGGAGGTAGAGATGGCGCGTGGCAGCGCGTTGTGGTGGGGATCGGATAGATCGGTTGGTGAGAAACATTTTTGGACTTGACCGGAAAACTCACCGGAAAAGTTTTTCGGTGGCCGGAGGTGGCGGCGGCGGTGGCTGAGTGGTGGCCGGCGGCGGTGGGAGCTCGCTGGAAAAGATGAGGGAGAGAGAGGAGTGAGTGTGTTTATGTGTGTGTGTGTGTTTTTATGAAAAATGAAAATATTAGTTATAAACTTTTATTTATATATAAAAGTTATAAAATGAAATGACAAGTTACAAATAGAGGAGGGTTAATTTGTAAATGTTTCCTCAGGGACCAAAAGTGTATCTTTTGAGTATTATTTTGTAAAATAGTGGTCCGGGACTCGTTTGAGCGACTTAACGTATGATTCAAGACACGAAACTTGCGCCATTGTTTTTCAAATCATTTTTCCCATAAAAACGAGTTTCATTCGACTAATTTTCATAAACGTTTTATAAAATTTAGAGTAAATTGCATTTTTGGTCCCTGTGGTATGGCCAAATTGCAGGTTTGAGACCTTAACTTTCAAAATTGCAGTGATGGTCCCTATTTTTAAGTTTGAATTGCAGATTTGGTCCTTTTTGGTTGCATTTTTGGTCCCTGTGGTTTGGTCAAATTGCAGGTTTGGTCCCGGCCCGGGGACCAAATTTGCAACAGAAACTTAAAAATAGGGACCATCACTGCAATTTAGAAAGTTAAGGTCCTAAACCTGCAATTTGGCCATACCACAGGGACCAAAAATGCAATTAACTCTAAAATTTATTTAAAACGTTTATTATTTGTGTGTATATTTCCGATAAACTTTGTACGTAAAATGATATTTTACTCGAATATTTGCATCTTCAACAAACGTCACTGAATAAAATGATGACTAATTTATTAAATATTTTTATTTAATAAAAAGTTAATTAAATATAATTTAATTATTTTATTGTTTCTATAATCTTGCGAGGGTATTTAGGTCATTTTCTGCTTGTTTTCGGGTCTCGAGCAAAACTAAAAAGTTGCATGGAATGTCGTTTTACATCAAATTGCTTTAGAG
The DNA here is from genome assembly GCA_026074375.1 of Tanacetum coccineum. Classification (NCBI taxonomy): domain Eukaryota; kingdom Viridiplantae; phylum Streptophyta; class Magnoliopsida; order Asterales; family Asteraceae; genus Tanacetum; species Tanacetum coccineum. The sequence goes on along the minus strand of BQNB010126861.1, from coordinate 11,395 downwards.
TCCGGATAATGAAAACGTGATTTAGCTGCTCGCTTTTGATAAATCAACTTAGGAATAACATATACATTTTTCGTTTTCAAGTCAAATAAGTTAAAAATAACTTGCACATGAGAGATGTAATAATAAATATGATTTATTATTTAAAATATGTTCTGAAAATTTTACCGGTTACGCGGTAATCGCTTTTATGTGACAATAAATGACCAAAAGTCAAAAAGTCAAGTCAGACCCAAAAAGTCAAAGGGTAAAATAGTCATTTAAAATTTCGAAAATTACCGGATGTTACACTACAGTATTTGGTGATGAACGTTAGAGAGTCTATATAAAGATACATGTCGCATAAACTTGTTGTATGAGCACTATCCTTGTCTTCATCGCCTAACGACAACACAAAACACATACAATTATGGCAAAGAGGCACGTAAACTGTAGAATTATTGATATACAAACAACGTACCATAAATGTGACTACGTTGAAAATAGAAGCTGAGTAGGTAGAAGAAAAAAATTTGGCCTACAAAATAAAGCGAAAGAAAGAAAGGCGGCCTTTTGTCGCCAATCGACATGATATTCAGATGCATAGGTCAGATAGTTATCCATAATAGCTGATGCGGTAGTCGTAGGGGACTTCTACAAGAAGTTTTACAACTCCCTAGGCAGTGTACCTAATCGTTATAGCGTAGTATAGGCAAGACTCGGGGGTTGTTATCGTTCTCTAGGGGAATAGGTTGGGAAGGCTTGATCACGGTCTAACAAAATTCTAGGGGTTGAGAGAAGATTATTTTTGTGTTTTTATATTTTATGAAAGCAGGTAAATCTATGGTTTGAGAGGTTGACTTGTTTAACTATTATCTAAACTAATTATAATCTAAACTACTGGTGATAACTTTATGATAATTGAATGTATTTACTTAATCATGCACTACTTATCAGATTGCTTCTCCTAATCATGCTGCCTTGTCACACTTGTGATGATCTGTGTAAGTATTTCCTAGGTCATGAACGGATTACACGAACCCGTCGTATATTTAATATTCCGTTAGGGCAACGCACAAGTAAGGTAGTATGAAGACTATTACAAGGCCCCTAAGAGTATATTAAATGTGTGTGAAATACCTTAAGAGGGATCAACCATATAAGAGGGTAAGGTAGAATGAAGACTGGTATGTGCTTAATTACACATACATTTTACCTATAAAAACGAGCCTAAAATGACCAAAGTCAAAAAGTCAAAGTCAACAAGAAAAACCAAAGCCGAAGACCATTAAGCAACTTATTGGCAACCCTACCCAAATAATGTCAAGTCAGCCCCAATCACCTTTTTGTATAATAAAAGCCAAATTATAAAGCTTGAATCCATCAGGCCCAAAACCTTTAATATAAGCCCAAATACATTACCCATATACCTATTAACTCTTTTTGCACCACTAGTCCCTGGGGTTTTACACCGTTAGTGCTTAAGGACTAACATGGTTAGTCCCTTATGACTAACACCCCTAACACCCGTTAACCTGTCATACCAAAACCCAGTCAAACCCACTTTCCCGCCAAAGCTAAATGTCATTGTTCATCCCTCTTCCCCCAAAACCCATCACTCTCACCTTCAACCCCACTTCACAAACCTACAAATCCACCATGGCAATCCTCTACTTTCTGATTGGTTGATGGGACAAGGACCAAATTCAATGGCTCAGATTATACTACTTGGAGCCAAAGCAAAATGGATGGCTAAGATGATGGTTTCGAGCTCATTCACACAAGAAGCACACCCTCTCATTCTCCTCACAGAAGAAACACACATTGAAGACCTAGGGGCTTCTTCATTCGGCTATAAAGAGAAAACCATTAGGGCAACCAATGACATCTAGTTTTTATCTAGTTTTTAGTAGTTTTTTATTGTAATTTTCAAGCTTTATTTAAGTTTTCCCTTTAAGTCGTTTTAAGTTTTATTGTAATTCCTTTTCAAAGCCTTGTAATGTTTTTAAAGTTTAATGAAATTTAAGTTTTTAAGTTAAAATCCTGTTTTTTATGCACTTTATGTTTTAAGAATGTTTTTTAAGCTCTTTTAAAAGCTCTTTATTTACTTACTTATTAAAACTGTTTCACTTAAGCTATATTAACTTTTCCATAGTTTATATAGCTTAAGTCTTTTTCACATAAAAAATCACTCAAAAAAAGCTAAAATGGAAGATAAGCCAAATCTGGAAGGGCTTATGGGTTTTACCAGCTTATCTTTGATAAGCTGGAGCTTGTAGATCAGCTCATTAAGAGCTTATTTGCCCTTGTTTAGAGCAAAGGGCTTTGTAAGTCTCTCCTTTTCATTTTTTAGCTTAAAACTGCTTATTGCTTATTTACTGCTTATTTATTGCTTTTTACTGCTTATTGTTGCTTATTATTGTTGTTTATTGCTTATTTATGCTTGTTTATTGCTTATATGTCATTTACTTATGTTTTTATATAAAACTGTCTTAAATAGCTTTTAACTCCTTATTCTTATTTGCTTATTTTAAGTGCTTAATTTTGTGTTCTAATTGCTTATTGTTCTTTATTTTACCTTATGTTTAATCTGTGTTGAGTTTTTATAAGTTTTCTAAGTGGAAATCAAGCTTAAAATGGTTTTGAGATTTTTAAAGGGGTGTTTGGGTTAAGAACCAAAATGGGTCAAAAAGAGTTTTAAAACTGTTTTGGGTCATCAAGCCAACTTTAACAAGCTTTAATTTAACCTACAAGTCAGTTTTTATAAGTTTTTGGAAGTCAAGTCTAAGTTTTAAGGTATTGTCTAATCATGGTTTGAATCTGTGGGTTTGTAGCTTTATAGTTTAGCTTATTTGCTTAGATCTTGATTAGGAGCTTTTAAGTGTTGTTTTCTTGCTTGTTTTAAGTTCAAAATGCAGTAGAAACAAGTTTGTTAAAGTGTCCATTTGTCAGTTAAGTTTTGGTATAAAACTGTCAAGTTTAGTTAAGTTTCAAAAAGGGTGATGTCTAATTTTCAATCTTAAATTTAGGGTAGTTAATAGATGTTTTAGGTTTTGAAACTCATAGCATAAGCTCTTTGGTGTATAAGCTCAACCTGTTTGAGCTTATTTTGTTTTTTAAAACTCTTTTTCATAGCTTAAATTAGGGCTGCAGTTAGCCCTTTTATCTTTTAGATAAAACTTAAAAAACCAAAAAAAAGTAGGATTTAGTGTAATCAGCCATTTTCAAAAGACTTTTTCTAGCTTAGTAATTATTCAAAATGCTTAAATTTTGCTTTTTCCCATAGTTTATAGTAGTAGCTTAATATGTTTTTAGGATATAGACATTAGCTTATTGGATTTGTAGCTTGAAAATTAGCTTAAAGTTGTCTCATTAGGCTGTTTTTAGTTATTTTTCAGCCAAATTGCTTAGTTGCTTATTTGAGAATTTTAGCTGTTAGGATTGCTTAAATTGTGTTTCTATTTGCTTATTAGGTTAGGATATAGGTGTTTGTGGCTTACTAGGCTTAAGCTTATAGTAGCTTATAAGCCAAGACAGTTTGATTTAAAAGCCTTAAAGCTTTTAAGTCAAATCTGCTTATTTTGCTTTTCTTGCCTTTTTGCTTAGCCAAATTTGCTTATTTCTTTTTTCGGAATGCTTATTAGGTCTAGATTTAGGTCTGTTTGAGCTTGTTAAGTTTTGTTTGTGCTTATTCCATCTTAAAAAGCCAAACAGTTTTAGCCTTTAGTCACTTAGTTAAACATAGCATACTGTCACTTTAGTTAGCTTATTTTCAAGTTTTATAAAAAGTTCCTTTTTTAAAGTTTTCTAGTTTTGCTTATTTTATAACTTTTTTAAAAAAATGTTTTATAAAAAAGAGAGGTCACAGGGGTCGAACCTGTGACCTCCCTTTCACACACCCAACACCTTAACACCACCACTCACTACCACTCGCCCTTGGGTCTTTTCATTTATAGTTTGTAATATTTTAATATATAACCCTTCTTTGCCAGTTTTGCTTATTAATGCTTTTTAGCTTTTTACCAGCTTATTCGTTCAACAAATTTTCTAGCTTTTATTTTTCTTAGGATCTTCATAGTTTAAAGTAATTTCTGTAATTTTTTCAGAATTTTGAAAATTAGTTTAGTATTTTTAATTAATTTTTTAGATTAAATCAGTTTTTAATTCATAATAAATAAAATAAAAGTCAAAAAAATATAATTCTTTTTTCTAAAATTTTCTTTTATCATTTAGGAAATTAAATTTGCTTTTGTAGGGTTAAAATTTGATATTTTAGGTTTTTAAGGCTCGGGTTTAGATCCCGTTATCGTTTTTCGTGTTTTAACTTTAATTGCTTTCGTTTTAGGCTTGCTTTTATTTATTTTTGCATATTACTTGTAGATTTACTTGTTTTGCATCTATCGTAGCATAGAATCAAATCATATCACTGATTATTCAAACACAGCGTCACGACCTAACCTCGATTGTCATTTACGCTTCGTCGCGGAAAGGACTCAGGAGGTTTTTATTTATTTTTACCTTGGGTAAATGTATTCCTCTAGAATCCCTTACGGAATACTTACTTCTCTTCTATTTGATATTTTGGGAATACTTATATATATATTTACATATTTTATATATTTTTTTATATACTATATACTATATATATATATAATATTTATAATATATAATATTTATATATAATTTTATATATTTTATATATTTATATTTTTATATATTTAATTTTTTTAAATTATATAGGAAGGAATTTTCAAATCAATTTTTGGTCGCCGCTGCAGGGTGGTTGTGTGCGTTTCTCGTGTTTACGTTGAAGATTAGTGTTTGAATGTCTTCACCACGTGAAGTTTATCGCTTTCATTTGTGAATATTTTCTTCTATTATTAAGTAATCAAAAATACCAAAAAACCTAAAATTTAAAAAAAATAAAAACAATCGTTGTGTCACTTGTGAAATCGGCTCACATTTAGATTACAAACTATAAGAGAGGTATTGGAGGTTGATCCGTGAACTTTGGACCAGAAAAGAGAAGGTTTTTAATAGCTGCGCGCTTTCCCGCTCCTCCGCTTCTTTGTGCGTTTTCTAGAGTGCTACCGTGCAACTTTGATTTATCGGTCCAAAAAATATTTTTTCTTGTTTAAAATACATAAAAATCCAAAAAAATATATTCTTTTAGGAAGATCCTTTTTTTGTCAAGGTTGGGAGTTTTCACGTTTCATTCAGTTTTGTTGTTGTTGATTTTGAAGCCGATCCTCGGGTTCCTCTCATTTTAGGAAGATCCTTTTTGAGGACCGGCCGTGCTTTAATTGATGTGTACGAAGGAGAGCTTATTTTAAGGGACGGGGATGAACGATTAATTTTTCATGTCAATAAGCATCCTCAAAAGCATGCAAACGAGTCGATTAAAATGATTAATTTCATTGATGTTTCATGCGAGGATAGTGTTGGAGAAGTTTTAAGATTGAAAAAATCAAATCATTTCTTGAGTGGCAGTACCACTCCGCTTTCTAATTCTCGTCCTAGTCTCACATCTTTTGAGACTAGAGATTCTCTTCTTGAGGAGTTCGCCGATGAACTTTGACCCATTTCCACCGGGAAATAAGGATGTTGATGTTGAAGCCGAACTTAGAGAAATTGAATTGTTGCTTAACCGTGATCCGTCAACAAATTTTTCACCTATGATTACGATTGATCCTAATCCCAAGAAGTTCACCGACGAACCTGCTCCAGCTTGCTTACCTCCACCGGGAGATGACGAATCATTTCTTAAGGAGGATGTTCAAGAAGAAAATTTTCAAGTTTATTCAAACCCTCTTTTTGAATTTGATGACAATTACAACTCCAGTAACATTAATCCTCTTTTTAAAGAGATGTTAGAGGATGTCGAGAGCAAGGACTCTAATGTTTCTAATTTTGATGAGCCAGTTTTACTTAACACACCTCTTTTCGATGAGGATGAGTGTTTCGACCCAGGAGGCGATAATGATGAGATCGATGCTTTTTCCTGTATCGAAAATTTCTAGTATATTGAGGGTAAGGATATTATGATCTCAGTGGGAGAAATATTCTATCTGGAGAGTTTGATAGTGTGGATACCACCAATAATCTTCTCCGAAGTGTTTTTCGATCTTGAACCACAATGCTTTTTAAGGATGAATTCCGACTGATACTTTGGAAAATATGGTTAAGTTTTTGATCACTGGATTGGGGAAAACTTTTTTCATCTCCATGTGTGAGATTATCATCTAAGGACCACCATTATCTTTTCTTCACAATTGTTTGTCCAATCCTTTTTTACTCATCATGTGAACTTCTTTTCTCCTCTGGAGTGAAGTCACCATTTTTGTTCTGGCATCGTCACTTTTACATTTTTCTTCTCAAGAGTCGGTGGCAGTTAAATGTTCAATGGAAGTTTGTTCTTCCACTTGTTTCATCCCCAAGGACGAATGAATTCGGGGATCGAGTCAAGCTATGTGACTGTGGTTATTTTTTTTTTTTTTTTTTTTTTTTTTTTTTTTTTTTTTTTTTTTTTTTTTTTTTTTTTTCTATTTTTCCAAAAACAAAACGCTTCGTGGGATTGGACAACCCATGCTTATCCATTTCTTTTTTCTTATTGTGATGTGAGGAAGGGGGACTTGTACTCATTCCGATTATTGTTGTTTGTTGATTGTGATTGTTTGTAGGAATTGAAACTAAAATTTTTGAAGACTCTCATGTCGGTGTTTTGTTCCCGGTATACTCGAGTTTCCTAGCCTTTACTTGACAATTAGTTTGGGAAATCAGATATCCTAGATTATTATCGGGAACTATCATTTATCTTTTAGCATACTGATAAACGGCTTAAGATTTTTGTAATATTTCTCCCATGCTCGGACTATGCATTCGACTTTTTGAGTTCTAGTATGGGGTTTTAAGCCTTAGACTAGGAAACATTGAGGACAATGTTTAATTTTAGTATGGGGTAGTATATCTTCGATATGATCTGACCTACCTTTTGCCCGTTGTTCTCACGTACCCCGTTTTCCCACAAAAATTTTAAATTTTTAAGTCTTAATATCTAGTTTATTGTTCATATATATAAAAAAAATTGTAAAAATGATGAAAAATAGAAAAATAGTTGACACGAATGTAGGTTTTCTGTTGGTGAGAATGAAAAGTAAATTTTGACCCGGCCGGTTTTATATCTTAGCTTTTTCCTCAACTATAAATAGATTTAACTTTGCTAATCTTTTATATAAGGAGCTATAAAACGCAAGTCTAGCTTAAAAAAAGTCATGACTTTGCAAGTTCCCATAATTGATTTTAAATATGAGAAGATCAATTTATTAGAGTTGAGATTGTTGCCAGTCTATGTGACTTATTAAAGTGCCGATCTTAATTGTTAGGCTTACGTATTTACCAGTTTTCTTTATTAGAATTTTAAATTGTGAAGAACAAGTGATGATAGAGTTGAGTTATAAGTTTTGATGCTTAAACATAGAATAGTTGGATTTCTTTAAGGCTATAAAGATTAAATTGTGGCTGTTTGCTGCATCTTGCCGGCTCACAACTGATGTTGCAGCCTTCTAAAAGGTCGAGGAAATTACCGAGGTCGAAATATGTTTGCTGCATCTTGCCGGCTCACAACCGATGTTGCAGCCTTCTAAAAGGTCGAGGAATTCACCGAGGTCGAAATAAGACTCCTAGACCATGGTCGGCTCGCATACCGATGTGGCAGTTGTTAAAAGACCACAGGACTTGAAATTTGGCTATAATAATAATAATTATGTAATAAACCGAAGCCGAAATAAGACTTCTGGATCATGGTCGGCTCGCATACCGATGTGACAGTCGTTTAAAGGGTGGAGGTAATAATAATAATAATAAAAACTGTGGGCTGATAAAAGTTTACTGCCTCTTGCCGGCTCACAACCGATGTTGCAGCCTTCTAAAAGGTCGAGGAAATTACCGAGGTCGAAATATGTTTGCTGCATCTTGCCGGCTCACAACCGATGTTGCAGCCTTCTAAAGGACCGAGGTTTAATAATGTTGCTATAATAATAATAAGAAGAAGAATAAAGCCAAATTTCGACTCCGGGGTTATCTAAATAAAGCCTCCGTCTCTGGACTCGTAGTTGAGTTGTTGCGGATGAAATAAAAAGGATAACCCCTAAATCATGCGAAATTAGAACCTTAATGTGGACCTTATTTTCACCACATCGTCTCTTTAGGAAAGGATTTCAAACTATTAATGGTCTAAACTGGGTTTACTTTATTAATAAGGACATAATTTATTTGTCACCAATAATAATAATAAAATCCTTAGAGGAAATTAGGAATAAGGGAGGAAAAGTAAGTACACAATTAGCTTTTATGAGTAGTGTTAGCATTATAACTTGTATTTTTACAATGATCTTGTTTTTAAGCTTGGCTTGGAGGAGTAATAGCCGGGAACGATGAATTTATCCATTTGGACACTTTTTGTGCTTTTTGTTCCGTGATCCTAAAAGTTATCAATGAATAATAAAAGCAATACATTATGTCACACATGAATAAGTTGTAAGTTGTAAATTATGAAAATCATAAAAATAGAAAAATATTGAAAAAAAGGGAAAGCGGGGTGTTTTAAAGCTTGTGATTTCTTAACTCTCCCCACAAAAGACTTTGCTACTTTTCAAAGGATTAGTTTGGGGAGGTTTTGAGGTATTTGGTTTTAGAGCATATAATATTGCGTGAGGACACGACAATCACTTAGTTTGGGGAATTTTGATATGTGAGAAATCACATATCCTTTTTATACCAAAAATAGCCCTAAAATGATCAAATTGTGCAAATTATGCTTGTATATTGCTTGTTTTGTCATTTGTGATGTGTAGGTACGGATATTGCAAAAATCACAAGAAAACGGTCAAAACCGGACAAACACGGACACGGGAACGGAAAGAGCGCACAAGAGCCGGGAGTTTCTAGCAAAGGTCAACAAAGTCAATCTTGGTCAAAACTTGGTCAACCACAAAAAGACAAAACCTTCAAAATACCAAAAATATCCTTAAAATTAACACAATTTCACCAAAAGTCCCAAAAACCCTAACACCGTTAGTCCATAACTAACGGTTGTTAAAAGTGTTTTTATTAAACCATTATCCCAAAATCCTTTTAATTACCCGAGCCCAAAACCATACCCAATACACCGGCCCAAACTCTTTTATAAAAAAAACCCAAGCCCAAGTCAAAACCCGGGTCAAACGAATAAAAGGGGTAAAAGAAGCGGGAAAAGTCATTTTTACTATTCATCTTCGTCCCAAGTTACCTCGCAGCTCAAATTAAGAGTTAAAATCCCCTCCCAAGCTCAATTAATAACGTGGCCTCAAGATTCCAAGTACTAAGCTTACAACTCAGCAAAAGAAACGTCATCAACAGCCTTTGATTGGTCAATTGGGACAAGGAATGACACGCGGGATATCAAACTAACACACCAAAAGATGGGATTTTACATTAAAACAAGGCAAAAAGAAGCACAAAGCCTCTGACACAAGGATTGCCAGCTTGGCAATCCGTGTGCTCACTTATTAATCCAACGGTTAAGATTGAAGATCCAATGATTGGCAATGATTGAAAGGCCAAGATCAAATCAAGGGGAGCGTGTGCAGAGGTCTAGATCCTTCTCTCCAGGCCTATAAATACAAGACCTCTTTCACTCACAACGGATCATCTAGGAGTAGTTTTTAAAAGTAGCTTAATATAGATTTTAGTGTAATTTCTTAAATGTAATTTTCAGCTTATTGTTTTCAATACATGTAATCTTCTGTTTTCATCAGTTTGTAATCAGTTTCATTAATAAATAAAAGTTTGTTTTCATTTAAGCTTAATGTGCAATTCATGTTTTCACTTAAAATCAATTTAGTATAATCATGCTCTCTACTGTTTAAATAAGCTCAAAAAGCTATCATTCTAACAAATAAGCTAGTATTTACTTAGTTAAGCTTTTCAAAAAAGCTTAACTAAGTTTATTAAGACTCAAATCCTCTCATAAATTACCACAACTTTTATGGAAGGGAAGCCAATAAGGGATGGGTTTCCAGGACCTCACCAGCTTATCATAAGATAAGCTGGAGCTTGTTGATAGCTCATAAGAGCATTTTGATAAGCCTTGTTTAGAGCAAAGGCTCTTGTAAGTTCTCAATTCTTTTTTATAGCTTAATTTTGAATTTTAGCTTATCATTGCTTATTGCTTGCTTATTGTAGTATAGAATAGCTTATTACTGCTTGTTATTATGCTTTGATGCTTATTGTGTTAGGTTTTTAGTTTAAATCTTAGTTTTCATAATTTTGCTATAAAACAGTTGAAAAACCAAAAATAGTAGCATAATTCACTAGCTTATTGTTCTGGCTTATTTGTTTATTAAAAGTTGTTGATTAAGTCTGTTTATAGCTTATTATTATCTGGTATTTGAAGTTTGTTATCTGAATCTCAATCTTATAAGCTTAAAATGACTTTTAAGAAAATAAGGGGGTGTTTGGGACAAGCAGTACTAACTTGAGTTAGTACTGCTTGAGTCCATTTGGTCTCTTAGATTCATTTTAAACTTCATTTTTAGGTTTAGAAGTTAGGATTCTAGGTTATTTGTTAGGCTTGATCAAGTTTTCATAGGTTTTCTAGTTGTTATTTTGAATCTGTGATCATTAAGTCAGTTCTAGTAGAATTTCTAGCTTAAGTCTTTTCTAGTTATTGTTATTGCTCAAATTGCTTTAGTTTTAGTGTTATAAAGATGTTTAAATCAAGTCATTAGGTCTGCTCTTGTTGGATTTAAGTTTTGGTTAGTATAGTGGTCAATTGCATCAGTAGAGAAAATAGACAAATAGCCAATTTCTAGCTTAAAAATCAGCAGGTAAAAATAGTTTTTAGAATTTCAAATTTTGTTCACAAGTAGATTTTAGGTAATAGTAGATCTATTTCAGCTTATTTTGCTTTTAAAAGTTCACTAAGCTATCTGTTTTTAAGCTCAAATTCAGCAATTTGTCTTTTCAAAAACCAAGTAGTAAACTCAGCATACACTGAGTATATAAGCAGTTTTCAAGCAGCTTTTTCATTAAGCATTTGAGTTTCAAAATACTTTTTAAGAGTAGATTTAGGTAGCTTATTAGTCAAACTTTAAGGTAGTATAGGTCATTATGTCATAAGGATCCAATAGCTTATCTTAAAATAAGCTCAAAGTTACCTTAAGGGATTGTTAGGTTAACAGTTTTTGATAAAGTGCTTATTTGAGAATTTTTAGCTTATTGCTTGTAGATTTAGCTTAATTTCTGTTAAATCTAGCTTATTAGGTTAATTTTAAGTAGAGCATAGCTTATTCAGCTCAATTTTTAGCTTATTTTATCTTTTCTTAAAAATCTAAAAACATCAAAAACAACATAAGTAGCTTTTTCATTGTGCTTTTTCAAT
>BQNB010126860.1:0-19531 GCA_026074375.1 Tanacetum coccineum | reverse complement strand
AATCTCTCTGGCTTTGGAACTGTATCATTGTCATGATCTAATCAAGCTATGCTAATATACTTTTGACCTTGTGTTTATGTGGTGGTCTATTATTTCAAACTTTGATTTGATGGGAGAAGCTGAGGAACAAATACGATGGTTAAGTAACTCAGTTATGGAACTTGTCTAGATCTCGGTTACATGTTCAGCTGGATTTATTATGAATTCATGTATTAATCGTATGAAAATATGAGTTTACTATTGTTGATATAGGGATCGAATGGATATAAATTCTAGACGTGTGTGAACTTTTGCTTGAATTGGTTTAAATGTGTATGAATGAAAATTATATGGCTAACTGGTAAGACTGCAACGTTTGCTTGAATTGGTTTGAATGCGTATGAATGAAAGCGAAGATGAAAACTATGTGGTGAACTGGTAAGACTGCAGTGTTTGGTTGAATTGGTTTGCATGTGTATGGATAAAAGCGAAGATAAAAACTATGTGGTAAGTTGGTAAGACTGCAAGTAATGGGAGCCCCCTTTGCGTGTGACGTGGTTTGGACATCCAGACCACGAAATCAAATTTTTTGTGTGGTTTTTGTGTGGTTGGTTGGTAGTTCTCACTATTACGTCAAATATTTTGTGTGGTTGGTTTGGTAGTTATCACTATACGGTTGTTTGGTTTGTGAAGGAGTGAATGTTGATAAGAAGTTGATTGACCGATAATAATGTAATAACTCGATACATCCGTCAGATCCTAACCGGAACGAAGAAGATTGCAAAAAATGAAGAAACGAATGGGGGAGGGACAAGTCTTCTCTTTTTTAAGTCTAGCACCAACTACTTAACAATACGTTGATACTAGACTGGGGGAACATGATGAGGTATGGTCTCCTCCGGATGCTTAGGAGGAGACAATCACTATTAACTCTTAATATTTCTAAGGCAAAACTACTCCACGTTAGAACGGTCCACTGGAATAACTAGGTGACGAAGGACACCTCAGGTCCAAAGGCAATAACTAAAGAGTAGTGTCTCCTCAGGAGGTAAGTTAGTAGCTAGTCTCCTCAGGAGGCAAGGACCAGCCAGTCAGGAATAGCTAGTCCCCTCAGGAGGCAAGGAGCAGCCAGTCAGGAATAGCTAGTCCCCTCATAAGGCAAGGAGCAACCAGTCAGGAGTAGCTAGTCTCCTTAGGAGGCAAAAAGCAGCACCGTCTCTATCGGAGCTAGTACACTGACGACTGACGTACGATGCATGAATATCACAGACGTCTAGTCCACAACCAGTACTTGGAGCAGGAAGACAACTTTGACCCCGAGGACAAAGTCTGATACATGCCGGCGACTTACACGCTGCCCCTAGAAGACAACTTGGACATACAAGACAAAGTCTGATACATGCAGCGACTGATGTGCGCTCTAGAAGACAACTTAGCTTTCACAATGCTCGTGTCTTGGAGCTAAGCCCAGGTAGTATATAATGAACTCTTCACACACATGAAGAGAGCAGGTTTTACACACACACTTCTCTTTACTCTCTCTCTCTCTCTCTAGCTTCTCTCACTAAAACTTATACCAAGCATATACTTACTCTCACAACGGAGCTTGGTCTCGGATTCAAAACCCAGGGCAAGCTAACGGTGTTCTGTCTTATTTCAGCCTAAGAGACGAAGGAGTAGTTGTAGGATCTTCTAAGGATCAGGGCTGAAGAGCATCTACGGAAATTTGATCGAACATCGGCGCCATCCGTGGGACCTGAAATACCAATCTACCAATTTTTAAGTAATGGGTAGTTGTACGAAGCAGATCCAAGTCTAAGAGTGTTAAGTCGAAGCCACAGTCAGTGAGGGCTTCTCGAAGGAAGTCAAGCTCAGACTCAGGTTATGACACCGTGTCCGATAGTGGTTCAGAGGACTTGAGCATGCCTTATAGGCAGCCCAAGCCAATGCCTTTCACCTCTAGGATCACACATTTCAGATATCATCGGCGGGCTAAGCTGCCACCAAACGTCCGGGTGTATGAAGGGAACAAAGACCCGGAAGATCACCTAAGTATCTTTTCTGCCGCAACTGAGCAAGAGGAATAGCCTATGCCAGTATGGTGCAAGATGTTCCGCCAGACCATGAGTGGTTTAGCAAGGAACTGGTTTGATAGACTAGATCCAAAGAGTGTAGATGGGTTTGAGGAGTTGAGTAACAAGTTCTTGGAAGAGTTCTCGCAGCTAGAAAAGGTATGACAAAGATCCAACGGAGATACATGGCATCAAGCGAAAGCCAAATGTGGGGCTCCAAGTGTTCATGGACCGTTTTAAGGCAGAAAGTGCGCACATCAAAGGGGTACCTCCGGTGTTAAGGATATCCGCGTTTATGCACGGACACGGTCATCCCGAGCTAGCCAAAAAGCTTAATGACAAGATCCCAAAAACAGTTGATAAGATGTGGGAGAGAGTCAGGGCCTTCATCAGGGGAGAGACGGCTGCAGACACGACCGAAGCCATCAGATCTCCTCAGGGGGAAAAGAGTGCTGGTAAGACCAGCTGGTCGGAAAACCAGAATAGGTCTAGAAATAGAAGTCATAAAAGAGGGAAGGAAGAAACATGGGGACCTGTGCTCCTTATGCTAGAAGAGAAGGCTTCACACCTTTGACGAAGACTCCAAAGGAAATCCTCGCTGTGGATAATGTGAACTTCCCTCCACCACCTCCGACGGCGGGGACTCCGGAGAAGCGAAACATGAACAAGTTCTGTGACTACCACCAAGATCGAGGTCATAACACAAATGACTGTTATCATCTTAAGAAACAGCTTGAAGAGGCAGTGGCCTCAGGAAGGTTGGCTCATCTGGTGAAAGATATCAGGCAAGGCGGCCAAAATAGCAAGGGCCCAGCCAAAAGAGAAGAAAAGGTTATCGACATGGTGAGATACCAAAGGTTATCAACATGGTGAGATACCAAAGGTTATCAACATGGTGAGATCCCAAGGATACCGAAATAGGCCCTACGAGAGGGTTGATCACTGGATGGATAACGCGATAACGTTCCTATGAGTGCCTCGATATTAGTTAATGAATTGCCCAGTGGTAGTTGAGGTCATGATTGAAGGCTTCAGGGTCAGAAGAATATATGTTAATGGTGGTAGCTCTTCAGAGGTTATGTACGAGCATTGCTTCAGAAATCTTAGCTATCGGACGAGGTCGAGGATGAGAGAATCTCGAATACCACTGGTGGGGTTCTCAAGAGAAGTCAGTTACCCCATGAGGGTTATTGATTTGGAAGTCACTATGGGAGAGTACGAGAAAACCCGAACAGTCATAATAGAATTTGCGGTGGTCAAGAGTCCATCCCCGTATAATGCTCTACTAGGTAGGACGGGGATGAGGAGCTTAGGAGTTGTAGCCTCCATTATTCACTCAATGATGAAATTCTCAACTTCGAACGGGATATCCACTCCAAAGAGACTCTAAGAGAGTGCAGACGAATCAAGGAAGCTCAAGACCTAAGTCGGCGTGCACGTGTAGCAGATCCTACTCCGATGCAGACAAGCTCGGAAGTAGCTAATCCCAGAGTTTCGTTGGCTCCGGTGGAGACTCGTTCCCGGAGGCCAGGGAAGGAACCAATGCAATTAGATGATATGGAAGAAAGGCGACAACTTGACAAGGGGAGGAAGCCACCCAAGTCTGGTACCGAGGAAAAGATAGTGGTAAATGATAACTACCCGGAGCAGCTCGTTACTATCGGAGGGGGTCTGTCCGCCGAGTGCAGGCATGCGCTAATACATACCCTCCGAAAGAATGTTGACATCTCCGCATAGACTCTAGCGGACATGACGGGTATCCCTAGGGTTATAACAGAGCATAACCTAGACACCTACCCCCACATTGAACCAAAAGCACAGAAGAAGAGGAGTCTTGCCCTAGACAGGATGAAGGTGGTGACTGATGAAGTTAACGAATGGCTCAAGGCTGGTATCGTAAGGCAAGTGCGATATCCCACATGGGTTGCCAATCCGGTGCTAGTCAAAAAGGTCGATGGAAGTTGGAGAATGTGCATCGACTTCAAATATCTGAATAAGGCGTGCCTAAAGGATCTATACCCTTTGCCAGAGATCGATTGGAAGATTGAGTCGCTGATGGGATTTCAATATAAGTGTTTCTTAGATGCTTATAAGGGATACCATCAAATACAGATGACAAAAAAGGACGAAGAGAAGACGGCTTTCCACATGGAAGAGGGAGTCTTCTGTTACAAGAAGATGCCTTTTGGTCTTAAGAATGCAGGGGTGACATATCAGACGCTGGTTGACTCTGCCTTCAAGGAGCAGATAAGGGTAAACCTAGAAGCGTACATGGACGATATGGTGATTAAGAGTAGTACTGAACAAGACATCATAAAAGATATCGAACAAACCTTTTCCACCTTCCGAAGGATAAACATGAAACTCAACCCGAAGAAATGTTCGTTCGGTATGGAGGAGGGAAAGTTCTTGGGATACATAGTTACTTCGGAAGGGATAAGGGCCAACCCTGAAAAAGCAAAGGCTGTCATGGACATGCCATCACCAAAGACCCTCAAGCAGATGCAGTCTCTAAGTGGGAAACTGGCATCTCTCAATCATTTTTTGTCTAAGTCAGCCGAACGATCCCTACCTTTTTTAGATACGTTGAAGAAATGTACTAACAAGAAAGACTTCAGATGGACAGAGGCCGCCGAGGCAAAAATTCCATGGGGAGAAAAATTATACCACGATATTGCATGAATTCATAGGATTCCAACAGCTCCCCTTCAACATATATGTGAGAATACCAAGTATTTTATTAAATTTGACAAGGGAGTGAAAAATTGATATGACACCACAAAATGTTGAAGACGGAGTGAGATGCCTTAGTGAACAATGTATATTAATAATTGACATTATAAGTTTCCACATTTTAATTTCACAAAATGTTTTGTATACATAAA
The DNA here is from genome assembly GCA_026074375.1 of Tanacetum coccineum. Classification (NCBI taxonomy): domain Eukaryota; kingdom Viridiplantae; phylum Streptophyta; class Magnoliopsida; order Asterales; family Asteraceae; genus Tanacetum; species Tanacetum coccineum. Next base: position 14,595 of record BQNB010126860.1, on the reverse strand, counting down.
ATTAACATTTTATGTGATGTAAATCCAACACATTAAAAGGCTTGTTTTAAAAAAGCTCCCCCTCAGAGATTGATTCACATAAAATGACATTCTACTACACAATTTCTTGAAAATTATTCGAGGAAGGGAAGTGTTGAACACACATTTTTAACAAAAACCACTTTTTATGGAAAAATACCAACAAACTATATTGTAGACAATTTTACATTGAAAGTTCTTTTTTGAAAAATGTGTTCAAACGATTTTAAAAACATGATATATAACTTCTCTTCTATTTTAGGAGTAATCGCACAGAGGCGTACACTTCCCTATTACATTCGGGACCGAGTTATTCACTGAAATGTACATAAGTCATTGAGAAAAATTAGAAATGACATATTTATGAAAGCATTTGAAACTCGTCGCTCGAACTGCATTTACACGCATGTGTCCGATGTTAATCACATTTCTAGTACGTAAAAGTTATCGATTCCAAGAGACATGTCGAGAATATTCTTTTGGTATTTTTGAAAATTTTTCTGATTTTATATTTTGTTTTTTCTAGGTTTTATATTTTCCTAATTTCTTTTTCAAGAATGTTTTATAAATAAAAAATAAAGAGAGAATAAAAATTGAACAAATCGAAGTTTGATGAATCAAGCAGATTCAATTGCCAAACCTCCAGTTATCTGAGTCAAACATCTCAAAACCGAGTAGTCTTACAAAGACTAAACCTATCTTCCGATAAAGCTTTAGTGAAACAAGGTCAGCTACATAGTTACTTCGGAAGGGATAAGGGCCAAACCTGAAAAAGCAAAGGCTGTCATGGACATGCCATCACCAAAGACCCTCAAGCAGATGCAGTCTTTAAGTGGGAAACTGGCAGATCTTAATCATTTTTTGTCTAAGTTAGACGAACGATCCCTACCTTTTGTTGATACGTTAAAGAAATGTATAAACAAGAAAGACTTCAGATGGACAGAGGCCACCGAGGCAATGTTTTTAGAGATGAAGAAGTTGGTGTCTGAGTTGCTAACTCTCAATATCCCAAAGAAAGGTGTGACCCTGATGATGTACTTAGTCGCAGCAAACGAGGCGGTTAGCGCGGTACTACTCACGGAAAGGGGTGGGAGGCAAATGCCTATACACTATGTTAGTCGATCTTTGCAAGGGGCAGAAACAAACTATGCTCCGATGGAGAAACTCGCTCTGGACCTAGTCTACGCGGCCAGACAGTTAAGGAAGTATTTCCAAGCTCACCCGATCAAGGTCATAACTGACAGCCCGATAGGGCAAGTGTTGAACAACTCGAGAGCGTCGGGAAGGTTATCAAAGTGGGTTGTTGAGTTAGGGGCTTATGGCATAACATATGTACCAAGGGTAGCAGTAAAGGGTCAGGTCTTGGCAGACTTTTTAGCAGACACTCCAACAGAGATAAACGCTACAACGAAGGTGGCTAGCAACCCAAGGGTGGAAGACATTCCAGAATCTTTAAATGCAAGGGAAAATCTTACTCCTGGCCCGGGGGCATGGAGACTATATACCGATGGAGCTTCAAACAATGAAGGATCCAGAGCGGGCCTCATCCTGATAGCTCCAGACGATGTGGAATACTCTTACGCGCTCCGCTTGAATTTCTCTAACTCAAACAATGATGCTGAGTATGAAGCTCTAATGGCTGGGCTACGGATAGCCAAGGAGATGCAGGTGAGGGACATTCATGCCTTCGTGGACTCCAAGCTAGTAGCTAGTCAGATGGAAGGGTCATATGAAGCTAAAGGTGAAAGAATGAAAAAATACCAGGAAAAGGTCTTGGAACTAGCTGGTGCATTTAACAAGGATCAGATAACTCATATTCCCATAGCAGAGAACAGGAAGGCTGACGCCCTTAGCAAGCTGGCAGCGGTTCAATTCGACCACTTGTCTAAGGAAGTGCTAGTGGAGGTGCTGAATGAGCGCTCTGTCGAAGCGCAAGAGGTTAATACGGTGGTTGAAGAAGAAGGTCCGACTTGGATGACTCCGATCCGAAACTATCTAGAGAAAGGAATCCTGTCAGAAGACCCTATTGACGCTAGAACTCTAATGGAAAAAATTAGGAACTATACAATGGAATATGGAGTCCTATATAGGAAGTTTTACCTGGTCCCATTGATGAGGTGTGTGGGTCCCTTGCAAGCCAATTATGTTATTAGAAAAGTACACATGGGCTCATGCGGAATGCATGATGGGCCTAGGCAGGTAGTGGCTAAGGCCATGAATCTGGGATACTTCTGGCCCTCTATGCATAGAGATGCCAGGGAGCTGATCAGAGCATGTGATGACTGCCAGGCAAATGCATCTGTACCCGGACTCCCTAAGGCAGACATGATCTCAGTAGCATCAGCATGGCCATTTATGAAGTGGGGTATGGACATAGTGAGACCTCTCCCGGAGGGTCCAAGAAGGGTGAAGTATCTAATCGTGGCAACCGACTACTTTACCAAATGGATGGAGGCGAATCCATTAGCTACCATCACTGGTAAGCAAGTGGTGAACTTCACTTGGGATAATATTGTTTGCATGTTTAGGATCCCAGCTACAATCATCACAGATAATGAAACTCAGTTTGTGCATGATCCTTTCAAGAAGTGGGTGGAAAATCTCAAGATCCAGTTAATCTCTACTTCGGTTTATCACCCCTAGGGGAATGAAGCAGTAGAAAGGGCAAACAGAAGCCTCTTAAGAGGAATTAAGACCAGACTGGAAAAAGGGGGGATCAACTTGGGCTGAGGAGGTGCCAAATGTGTTGTGGACACATCGAACAATGAAGAATATTAGCAATGGTGAAACACCTTTTAGCTTAACCTATGGTACCGAAGCTGTTATCCCCGTAGAGATTGGCATGCCAACACACCGAACGTCCAGTTTAAATGAAAAAACTAATGATCAGGAGCTTCGTTTAAACTTAGACCTGCTGGACGAGCGAAGAGAAATAACAAATATAAGGGAGGCCAAGTATAAGCAACAGGTCGAGAAGTATTACAACAAAAAGGTGCGACATGTGCAGTTCAAAGTGGGAGAGTTTGTACTTAGGAAAAATGAAGTGTCAAGAGCTGCTAACACATGCAAGCTAGGACCCACTTGGGAAGGACCTTACAAAGTTATCAAAGCATTCCAAAATTAAGCTTATAAGCTAAGTAACATGGAAGGGGAAGAGATACCTAAGACCTGACATGATTGTAACATCCGAAGGTGCTACATGTAAAACACCAGGGTACCTTTATTTCTACTATGTATCCATACCGGAGAAGCAATTTTCAAAGTATAGACTTGCTCCGGAGGTAACCTTAGATATTATTGATGTATTGTTTCTTATAGTATGATATGAATGAAACAAAATCTTCCCATATTTTCTCTTAAGTCTATATGTTTAAATTTTTTATATCATAACGTGACTATACAACGACGGATGGCTCGCTACCTCCGTGCGAATAGGGTGACTCCTACTAATTTGTCCCCAATGGTGAAACTAATGCCATTGGTGGTTAGGCTGAGCAACCTCTGCTAATTGACTCTGCAGCAGAAGGGAGGGAAACAAACACTTCTCCCTTTCGCGCATAATAAATACTCTCCGGTGAATAGCTACATCGGATGGAGAAAGCAACATGATAATATTAATTTGAATGTTGCATCAAAATGCATACGAGCACAAACATACTGGTAGAAATGGGTAAAGCAAGCATATTGGTTTGAGTTTAAACATTATCACAGGCATATGGGTATGTTAAAACTCCTACAAAATACAATAATGTCTAGTTTAACCCAGAAACTGCTAAGGTAGGTTTGCCTCATGCCCTAGCACATGGGCTACACCATACTTGCTCGATAGGCTAGACCCATATAAGTCTAGGCATCTGGCTGACAAGTGACAAGTGTGTTACAACATATGACAAATAAAAATAACATACATTTTAGGGTAGATGAATAACATAAAAAGGCGCAAGTAACCACCAAGATAGAAAGTTAATAAGGTTACAATCACATCCAAAAGATAAAGTTGCGTAGAAAGCACTTAAAGCCCGGACACAAGGTAGTTAAAAACAAAAAATAAAAAATAACCAATCTAAGGTGGCCTACCTAAGCTCTGATGGCCTCCTTCTCAGAACGAACTTTTTCTTTTTCTTCAAATGCTCTGGAGTGCTAGTATGACCAATAGTCCTGGATGATGAAGTAGAGTGTCGAATATGGGTGTTAGCCCTCAAGGACGCGGCAGCAGAGGAAGTCTGGTGGGAAGATGTCACCCTGTCAGGCTCAAGTCGAGTGATGTCTTGCAAAGAGCTCTGAGAATGTTAAGATACCTTGTCCAAGAAAGGGAAAGTAGTGTTAGGAAAAGCAGCAATGACTCTATCAAACTTAACCTTAGCATCGGGAATGAAAACAACAACGTTTTGAGATAACCCTCTGAACTCCTCATCAGTGCGATCCATACGCAACCTACACTCGACTCCAACACTAATGGCTGTATTCAACACGCCCGCAAATGCTTGGTTAAACTCACCACTATTAAGGAACTTCCGAACAAGTGAAGTGAAATCCGACTGAAAGAAGGAGGCAATGATATCCTGGATCTCCCCAGCTTGCCTATCACGATACTCTAACTGTGACTTAGTCCCTACAAGCTCTTCCTCAATCTTTTCTTTCTCTATGGCAAGAGCATCCCTTTCATTCCTATACTTCCTATGTTTTTTTATCCCAACTACTAAGCTTTTGTTCAGTCGCCTTACACTTAAACTTAAGAGCTCCCAGCTCAGCCTTTAACCTAGACACCTCCTCATTAGCACGAACGGTGGACTCACTTTGTTGCTTAAGATCGGCACGTTGCTTCTTAATGGTCTGCGTCTACTAAGCACATTGTTTCGAAAGACGCTCAACGTTCCTCAAAGAGGAGTCATAACGTAGCATTCATAACATGCTCCCATGAGTAAGTCTGAACGTGACACTGTAGAACACACTCATGCGAATCAGACAACTCAGAAACTAGAAAGAAAGCTCTCATCAGACCGATATAAGTCTCAGCTGGTGTAGGAAATCGATCAAGGGCAGTCATGCAAACCTTAGGATCCATGTAAAGTTCTTTCTTTCGTAGACCAGAATATTGACCTGAATTTGTCGTTGTCTCAAACGGTGACATTTTGGTGAGATGATAAGATCAGGGGATTTTCTTTTGGTATAAGGAGGAGACTCACTTCCATAGACCTCGTCATAAGGATAAGGATTGTAATAAGGCCCCAAGACAAAAAGAAAAAATATCTCTCTCAAGCACATCTCCAGCAGTATTACTAACTCGAGCCTCGTAATAAGGATCAACATTGCCATCACTAGCAATCTCATCAGCACCAACATCAGCATCCAAGGGCTGAGTATCAGGAGCTGGCATAGCCTCTTGAGCAGGAGAAGACACATCCTCGCTAACACCTGCTTACAAAAAATAGAGAAAAGAAAAATATATAAGACAAAGACCCAATGTAATTGGAAGCAAAAGTAAATGAAGAGATAAGCTTACCATGAGACGCGTTAAAACTGGCTCAGGTAGTCCTCCTCACGCCCCCAGACAACTCAGCATGAGCTTCGACTTCCTTATCTGGAAGAAGAATTGGAGGATAAGTCACATCTAGTCCAAGGCTCGGATCAAAAGTTTAAAGTGGGATAACGTTTATATGCTCACCTTGGCTGACATCGTTAAGGTTCCCAATATCCTCCATAGCAAACTCTGACCTATCACGCTGACCATCATCATCAAGAATACCATCGTCAGTCTGCTCAACTCCATCTCCAGCTGCTAACCCACTAGAACCTGCTCCAGACACTTTCTGAATCGATCTGGTCTTCTTGGCTGCATTGGTGGATATCTCTTGCCCAGTAGAGGTTTTTTGCTTGGTCGCGTGATCAGCCTTTGTGACCACTTTAGGATTAGGTCGGGTAGAGAAATTAGGGAGGCACGAGGGATAACAGTACCTGCTGGAGCAGGTGATGTGGTACGATCAGCAACTCTGCCCAAAATAGAAGTGTCTAGCCCGTGTGGTTCCTCCCGTACCGTGGCCTTATCCAAGGAAAGCATGCAAAGGAAGTCATGGATACTCATAACTGTAAAAAAAAGAGGAAGAGAAATTCGTTAGGTATGATTAGAAGAGCTAAATAACAACACTTAGAAAAATATAATAAACCCCCCTACCAGTGTTATCAAAACGTCTCAGCACGGGATCACACATCGGGTTACGCCAAACTCTACTAAGCCCAGACCGAACCAACACCCCCTCCGAGATATCACGAAGTTTCACAATATGATCCTTCAGTTGGTCAACGCGATTCTGGTTAAAATTGGTAGGAACCTTATCTTTAATACATGAATCGGGATGTCTCCAAGGCATGTGGAATGGAATAGCCCTACGCTCTATCAAGAAAATTTTCTCCTTCCAAAGTTTCAACCCAGACTTAGCAACCTCCATACACACAGGTGCATGATCCTCACGTTTAGCAAAAGAGAACCAATCCCCCTATTTGGAGAGTGTTTGAAACACTCAAAATAAGGTAACAATGGGCTCTATGTTTAAACTTCGACAGAGAACCTCAAATGTAATCACCTTGCTAAAACCTAAAGGAACTAGCTGGGAGATGTGCACCTTAAAATATTTTAACACTGCTAGGAGAAAGGAGGAAAAAGGAATCCTAATGCCCGAAGAGTCAAAAATCATAGAATATATACCAATGGCCGTATCTTCGGCGGGGAGATTTATAATCCTAAAGTTGGGATCAGGCAGGTGAGGTCTCAAGTCTAAGGGGATATCATAAGTGGCAATTAAAGTCTCAAGTTCGGTATCCTTCAATCGAGAAACATACGTATGCTAATCTTTCTTAGCCATAAGGAAAATAAGGCAAAAATCAAATAATACCTTGAAGGATTGTGGGAAAAATCGGCCAAATCAATGCTTCCGGACGAGATCAAAACAACCCAACTCTGGACGAAACTAATCCGGACGAGCTCAAAACAACCCAACTCCGGACGAAACTAATCCGGACGAGCTCAAACAACCCAACTCCGGTCGAAAATAATCCGGACGAGCTCAAACAACCCAACTCTGGACGAAACTAATCCGGACAAGCTCAAAGAACCCAACTCCGAACAAAGCCACTCCGGACGAGACAATTCAAGATGAAACTAAATCCGGACGAGCTAAATAATCACCTCTAGACGAGACTAGAACCTAACTCCGAACAAAGCCACTCTGAACGAAACTAGAACCTAATTCCGAACAAAGCTACTCCGGGCGAGACAGTTTTAGACGAAACCTAGATCCGAACGAAGCAAGCCAAACACCTCCGAACAAGGTTAAATCAAAACCCTTTGGACGGGAGGGGGGGGGAGGGGTCAAAACTATCCGAACGAGCTCAAAACAACCCCACTCCGATTGAAACAAACCAAACGCCTCCGGACGAAGCCTAGACCCGGACTAGATAAACTAAGCACCTCCGGATGAACACGATAAACCTTCAACCAAACCTCCAGAAGAGCGAAACGCTCCGATCGAACCAACCTCCGGACGGGAACAACCAACCTCCGGATGAAGATCAAGAGACAACGGATCGAGAACCAACTCAACTCCGATCGGGATCGAGAGACCTCCGATCGACATCAAGAAGACCCACCGATATAGACTACAACTTCGGTTGAGCTCCGGACGAGAATGCCGAAAAAGGAAACAAAAAAAACTTTATGGTAGTAGGTGAATTTTTTAGAGGTGGTGAGGTAAAAATGAAAAGTGTGAGTGGTAATTATAGTACCTTAGGGAAAACCTAAGGGTAATGAGGCTTGAGGGATGTTGGGCCCAAGAAGCGCATAACGTCCGGGCTAGTTAGATCGGACGCGTCATTAGATACGAGTGTCCAATAAGGCGTCATGATAGTGCACCGAAATAGTAAAACCTTTTTTACTTAAACTTTGCATAGTAAAAAAAAGAATCGATATGTCGTATGAGGGAGAAGCTTGATGACTAGACAAGTTTTCTCTTTTTTAAGTCTAGCACCAACTACTTAACAATACGTTGATACTAGACTGGGGGGACATGATGAGGTATGGTCTCCTCCGGATGCTTAGGAGGAGATAATCACTATTAACTCCTAATATTCCTAAGGCAAAACTACTCCACGTTAGAACGGTGCACTGGAATAGCTGGGGTGACGAAGGTCACCTCAGATCCAGAGGCAATAACTAAGGAGTGATGTCTCCTCAGGAGGTAAGTTAGTAGCTAGTCCCCTCATGAGGCAAAGAACAGCCAGTCAGAAGTAGCTAGTCCCCTCATAAGGCAAGGACCATCCAGTCAGGAATAGCTAGTCCTCTCAGAAGGCAAAAAATAGCTAGTCAGGAATAGCTAGTCTCTTTATGAGGCAAGGAGCAACCAATCAGAAATAGCTAGTCCTCTCAAAAGGCAAGGAGTAACCAGACAGGAGTAGCTAGTCTCCACATGATGCAAGGAGCAGCACTGTCTCCATCGGAGCTAGTACACTGACGACTGACGTACGATGTACAAATATCATAGATGTCTGGTCCACAACTAGTACTTGGAGCATGAAGACAACTTTGACCCTGAGGACAAAGTCTGATACATGCCGGCGACTTACACGCTTCCCCTAGAAGACAACTTAGACATACACGACAAAGTTTGATACATGCAACGACTGATGTGCTGCCTTTAGAAGACAACTTAGCTTTCACAATGCTCGTGTCTTGGAGCTAAGCCCATGTAGTATATAATGAACTCTTCACACACATGAAGAGGACAGGTTTTACACACATACATCTTTTTACTCTCTCTCTAGCTTCTCTCACTAAAACTTATACCAAACATACACTTACTCTCACGCCGGAGCTTGGTCTTAGATTCAAAACTCGGGGCAAGCTAACGGTGTTCTGTCTTATTTCAGCCTAAGAGACGAAGGAGTAGCTGCAGGATCTCCTAAGGATCAGGGCTGAAGAGCATCTACGGAAATTTGCTCGAACAATTTGAAATTATCAAAGGAAAGATTTATAATATATAAATTTGTAATTTTTAAGATCTAGACTGTTTGACTTATGTTAACAAAGAGATAGTGATAACTTAATAATTATAACAAAGATGTAATTTTGTCAATAGAGATGTATTTTGTACTATTTACTTTAACTTTTAATAAAATAATTGCCACGGTTAAGGATGTATTTTAATTTGTCTAACGGGTGCTAACATGGTCAGAGAGAACAAAGACCAAATATTACTGGTGCACAAATTTTTTGAAACTGTAATATAATAGAGTTAAAAAGTATATTAAAACAAAGATTTCATTAAAACGATATATAAATGAACATATTAGCATCTAATCAGGAATCTTACGATCTTCCACAAAGAAAAAACGTTGTTTCATCTTTGGAGAATTTGAGTGAAATGCACAGGTTTACCCTTTTGTATTGTAATCTACCAACTAATTGGTGAAAAGATATAAGGTCAAATGTCTTGGGTAGACTTTAACATGTAAAAAATAGATAATGTAGATTGAATATAAAACAAGACACACAAACACAAGAACTAATCCGAAATTCTCAAAACGAGAAATTCTCTTATTTAATAAATTCGTAGGTTTCTCAAAAGCTGCCAGAGACAACCCTAAAATCGTCCTTATAAAGGAGGATAAGTTCTAAATAAAAAGGAAATAAAATCTCATACAAAACATAATTGATTTTGTCCAAAATAAGGCCTAAAAATAAAAAAACACCCTTTTGAGGCCCGAAACGACCCCGAAAGGCCCAAGATTGACAGGGCTTATAGCAAAGCGATAAGTCTTGACCGTTGGGCTATTTCTGAGTGACCATGCGAATTTTAGCCCAATCCGCCACAAAAATTTGTTGTCGCAAAATAAGCGCCAAGCGTATTTGTCATGTTGACTCGCTCGTTGACCGCACCTGCATCATCCTCCCCTTCTTGAAAAAGACTCAACCCCGAGTCTAGCTCATCATTACTATCTCCTTTGTATGGCGACAAATCTGCAACATTAAAAGTGACAGAAACATTATAATGACCAGGAAGCTTGATCTTGTACGCGTTGTCGTTGATCTTTTTAAAAACACGAAAAGGACCATCTCCCCGCGGTTTCAACTTCCCAAAAATGCCCTGCTAGAAAACGATCCTTACGAAGATGAATCCAAACTAGATCATCCTGCCAATACAAAATCTGTTTACGACGTTTATCCGTATGTTCTTTGTATTGTTTATTATGCTGAATAATATGTTCTTGAACCGACCGATGCAACTCTTTAATCTGCTCAGACTGGTCGGCCCCTTCCTCACTAAACTGTCCCACCTCTGTAATAGGGACCAAATCTAGAGGAGTAATCGGATTTCGTCCACAAACAACTTCAAAAGGACTCTTACCTGTGGTGCGATTAACCGACCTGTTATAGGCAAATTCAGCTTGTGGAAGAATAAGATCCCACTGTTTGGCATTGTCCTCAATTTAACTGCGCAAAAGATTTCCTAAGCTTCAATTGACAACTTCAGTCTGCCCATCAGTTTGAGGATGATGGGAACTACTGAACTGTAACTTAGACCCTAAACGAGTCCACAAAGTACGCTAGAAATGACTCACAAACTTGACATCTCGATCAGAAGTAAGAGTTTAGGAACACCATGCAACTTCACAATTTCTGCAAAATACAACCTCGATACTTGACTAGCATTAAACGTTTTCGAATAAGGTACAAAATGAGCCATCTTTAAAAATTAATCAACAACTACCATAACAGAATCTCTAGCTCGCTGAGTACGAGGCAAACCCAAAACAAAATCCAAACTGACATCTTCCCATGGAGCAATAGGAACAAACAAAAGAGTATACAAACCTGCATTAATACTTTAAGTTTTGGCAATGTGGCATGTACGACACCTCTTAAGAAGCCTGTTGACATCACGTTTCATATTGGGCCAATAAAACTGTTCACGAAGTAGTGCCAAGGTCTTATCATGCCCAAAGTGACCCGCTAATCCACCTGCATGACCCTCTAAAACAATAGCTTCACGCAAAGAACAAAGAGGAATACATAACCGCGCACCTTTAAACAAATAACCATCTAGCTTGGAAAACTGCTGAAAAAGAACCATTATCACATGTACTCTATATATCCCTAAAATCAGGGTCATCACAATAAAGCCCACGAAACGAATCAAAACCTTGCACTCGAATCTGCATAGTGGTAATTAACGAATGACGACGACTGAGCGCATCCGCAACCTGATTATTCGACCCAACCTTATGTCGAATAACGAATGAAAAGGCCTGAATAAATTCCACCCACTTAGCAGGGCGAGACTTCAGCTTATGTTGCCCATTAATAAACTTCAAAGCCTCATGATCAGAAAACAGGACAAATTTATTAGAAAGTAAATAATGTCGCCAAGTATCCAAACTACAAACAATAGCATAAAATTCCTTATCATAAGTGGACTACTTGCATCTCACATCATTTAGTTTTTCACTGAAGAAAGCAATCGACTGCTGATTTTGACTTAGAACACCACCAATGCCCACCCCAGAGGCATCACACTCAACCTGGAAAACTTCATCAAAATTAGGTAATGCCAAAACAGGAGCTTCGGTTACCTTAGCCTTTAGAATGTCAAAAGCCTTGGCAGCCTCACTTGTCCACGTGAATCGACCACCCTTCATACATTCAGTTAAGGGCGCGATTATAGAACTAAAATTCCGGATAAAACGCCGGTAGAAGGACGCTAACCCGTGAAAACTGCGAATGTCATGAATAGTAGAAGGTGTTGGCTAGCTAATAATCGCCTCAACTTTTGCTGGGTCCATTTTTATGCCGCTACCACTAACAATATACCCCAAGAAAGTCACTTTAGTCACAAGAAAGTGACACTTTTCCCATTAGCATATAATTTCTGAGCCCGTAAAACAGAAAATATTTGCCGAAAATATTTTTGAGGCCCCAAACGACCCCGAAAGACTGACAGGGCTCATGGCAAAGCAATGAGTCTTGACCGTTGGGCCGTTTCCGAGTGACCATGCGAATTTCAGCCCAATCCGCCACCGAAATTTATTGCCGAAAAATAAGCGCCAAGCGTATTTGTTACGTTGACTCGCTCGTTGACCGCATCTGCATCATATATTAAAGTTCGAACATTTTTATAAAATCGTGCGCATGTCAGAAGCATTGCATTATTGGGCTCGTTTTGTTCGCAATTCGACGATATTTTCAGTGACATTTTTTTTCCTAATGAATCGATAGATATGCGCTCCATATTTGATAAATAAAGTTTGTTGTATAAGAAAGTCATAAATAGGTTAAAGTTGAAGGTCGGTTTTGTAACTTTTAGCAAACTTGAAGGTGCGTTTTGTAAATATTTAAAAAATATATATTAAACTTCAACATTTTTTATAAAATCGTGCGCGTGTCAGAAGCATTGCAATATTGGGCTCGTTTTGTTCGCAGTTCGACGCTCTTTTCAACGACATTTTTTTTTCCAAATGAATCGATAGATATGCGTTCCATATTTGATAATTAAAGTTTGTTATATAAAAAAGTCGTAAATAGGTAAAAGGTCAAAGTCGTTTTTATAACTTTTCGCTTACTTGAGAGTGCGTTTTGTAAATTTTGTTTACCTCGAGTGTGGTGAGGTTTTTTTAATATTAAAATTGCAATGAATATGTATGATGTAAATAAAAGTGACATAATAAAAAAATTAGCAAATTGGAAAAATTGTTGATACTCACAAGAAACACAACATTACCTTTTATATTCAAAATGAACTTGAGAGGATCCTACTCCGATAATATAATTATCAGGGCCGTCTCGTGGATTTCGGTGGCCCTGTGCCATCACTACACGGAGGCCCCATTAAATATCAAAAGTAGAAAATAATAAGTTTGAAACCTTACCGGATCAATTAATGGCAAAACTAATAATTAATTGTAAAAACTAAAGATATACTGCCGGCTGCCGTAACCCAATGTCTCCAAACTGCTTGAGAAGTTTTATATTAAATCGGCATATGACTAAGGAATGAGATACATTTTATGTATTTATATGTTAAATTTGGGATTTGGGCCTATTGTCTTGTTGGACCTTAAAAAAACAAATCGTCAAATACTCAAATTCAGTTATGACATATTGCAGTCAATCTTTTATCGAATAAATGATAAAATAATAAGGGGGAATTTCATATATACCCAATGAAACTTCATAAATTACATATTTTCTCAAAACACAAGTTTTCAATGCATAATGTACAATGAAATTGAAGCATGTTTGGAGAAATATGTAAATATGTAACAGAAATTCCAAATTTGGTGGCCCTATATTATTGGTAGCCCTGTGCCTAGGCACGTGTCGCACACTATAAGAGCCGGCCTTGATAATTATGAAAATGATTTTTGTGGTTGCCGTTTAAAGATTTTTTTTAACAATTTAAAAAGTGATTTGTTTAATGGTTTTATATATATTTTTAATTAATATCTAAATTCAAGTTGTAATTAATGTTTTAAATTCAAGTGAAAATGAAAGGTTGGTTTTGATGTTGATTATGTGAATTTATTAGACGTTTAAGAAACTCATCACTTCTTAGTTGGGCCAGTAGCCCAATAAATCTATTATTTTAGTCTATTAAGCAGCCCACAAAACCCCAATGTTTTTGATGAAAGAGATAATCAATCCAACATTTCACTAAACTCATGAGCCTATTACCAATCACAATGATGACCGGATGGATATTAGAAAGATTACGAGGTAAAAAAAATTTGTTTCATGAAGTTACGAGTATGTAAGAAAAGTTGGCCACTTCTATTATTAATATGGCAGGCTATGTTTCAGGATGGTTTCAAATAGAGAATCTGCTAGGCGCTTGAGAACGAGAAAATGCTAAGGGGGTGTTTGGCTAAGTTACGAGTTGGGCTTAGGCTTATGTTATATAAGCGGCTTATGGCTTATATATCGTAAGCTTATAAGCCCATGTTGAGTGTTTGGATTAGTTTATATTTAGTAAGTTTATAACTTTGGTTTATTTTAAAGTGGTAAATGACTATAAGAGACATGGGTTGAAAAATATTAATGTTAAATTAAGTATAATTGAGAGTAAATTTGTAATTTATAATGTAACATGTTATATAAGCCCAACCCACTTAAAAAAGCCATACTTTTATGGCTTATCAAAACCCCCCTTATATAAGCTCATAAGCCCACTCATATAAGCTTAGCCAAACACTTTGACTGGGTCTTGACCGGATATAGCCGTGTCTGAATGGATATAGCCGGGTCTTGGCCGGGTCTAACCGGTTCATGGCTGATCTGACCGAATATGGCCGGGTCCGGCCAGATATGACCGGGTCTGACCGGGTCTTGGCCGGATATGACCGGGTCTGACCGGATATGGCCGGGTTTGACGAGGTCTTGGCCGGGTCTGACCCGATATGGCCGGGTCTGACCGGATATGACCGGGTCTTGGCCGGGTCTGACTGGATATGACCGGGTCTTACTAGATATGACCGGGTCTGCGCTGGAGACAACCGGGTTCTAGCAGGGTATAGCCAGATATAGCCGGGTCT
>BQNB010126859.1:0-19531 GCA_026074375.1 Tanacetum coccineum | reverse complement strand
GGTTTTTTTTCTTTTTTTTTAATATAATTTTGTGGGATTACGTGTGCCTTAAATGACAATCGCGCGTTACTGCAGTACATTAGTTTTTTTTTTCGGACAGATCGATCTCTATCAAATATCAAGGTTATTGAACCAAAGTTCAACTCCATACAAAAATGGATGTTCGATTATCGAAAGTGTGAATCATAAGATTCAAAATATAATATATGCAAGATTTCTCTGGCTACAAAACAAGTATGTTTGCTAAAGTTAGTTTTCTTATGGTGGTCACCTTGGTTTATACTTATAGTGACACGAAACTGTGGGTTTGGTCACCTTGCTAAAGATTTCTCATTGCACCGTGACACCAAATTAATGTCTTCACACATATTTATTCCTAAAGATTTTCTTTTTAGTTTATAATGGGTTCTTCTAGCGATTGTACAAAATATTTCTTGATTCGCTTGACTTGTTCATTCTGCATGATCGTTGTTCAATGGAGGTTTCGTAGTTACTAGACACCATTCGGTTAGGCCCAAAAATATGTTTCTTTTATAGTTTTGTTCGATACCCAATTGTAAATATAGTGAATCAAATTTGTAGGCCCAAATGTATACTTAAAAAGTTAAAAGGCCAATAAAAATACAATGCATAATCTTCTTTAAGATAGACGGGTTAATACAATGCTCGGGCTACCGGTTGTTCAGCGGGTACTATGCCATTTACGTATTTGGGTCTTCCTATTGGTGTTAATATGAATAGTTGGCAACAAGCAAAGATTACCCGCGCGTTGCTGCGGGCGTTATTTTTTCGCGCGTTATTGCAGGGCATTTTTTTTTCGAGTTAATTTCTTCGGTCTCATGTTTAATAGTTTGTTTTTTTCTTATATTAAATGACAATTTTTTTTTCAATAAAGGGGATATATATATTATTTTTTTTACCCAGGCCGATAGAAAGTCGTAAACGTATTTTTTTTTCTTCTTATTTTTGACGAAAAAAAGGGGGAGTATAAAGGTTTTTTTTTTCCGGCCGATGAACAGTAACCACCGGTATATAATTTTTTTGGGCCGATGAACAGTACCATGGCTATCCCCGGAATGGGCTACACTGTTCATACGATAACATAGCCCGTTACTGTTTTGGCATTATAATGGTACTCATAAACAAAAGAACCCGCGCGTTGCGGCGGGACTAATTTTTTTCCGAATATTTTTTTTTTATGTTTCGGGGGTTTTTTTTTGGCGATGCGTTATGGCGGGACTAATTTTTAATATTTTCTTTTTTTGTATGATTCGGGGAAAAAAAATTGCGTTGGGACGGGCTAATTTTTTCCCGAATATTTTCTTTTTTTGGGACGGTTTTGTAAATTTTTTTACGGGAATTTTTGTGTAAGAAAATCGTAAATTATTAAAAGGGGAGGGTCCCGGTTTCTATTTTTTTTTTTTTTACTTTGGCCAGATTTGAGGCTTATCTTTTTTTGGCTATTTTTGCCCGGATATTTCCCTTTATTGTACGATTCCGGGAAAAAAAAATTTTTGCGTTGGGACGGTTTTAGTTTTCCTGAATATTTTCTTTTTTTTGGGACGGTCGATATCTTTTTTTTTGGCCGTTGGAATGTAAAAAAGTTGTGAACAATAAAAACTTGACCGCGTTTTTTGTTACTTTTTTTACGGGATTTTGTGTAAGAAAATCGGTAATAGTTTAAAAGTTGAGGGGACCCCGTTTGTGTAGTGTTTTTTTACGTTGGCCAGAATTTTTTTGGGTCACAGTTTTATGGCGAAATGTTAGGCTAGTTTGTCGACGAAATGTGTATATAGTAAAAAATTTTTATTATATGACTTTATGTGTTGGCCCATGTTTAAAGTTTTTGTTTTTTTTTGCTATATAGTTGTTTTTACATACTGATAATTGGTTGTATGTTTGTGACAATATCGGTATTTTAAAGTATAGGTATCGAAAGGTTTCCGCGGGTATTTGGTTTATCTGCAAAAATCGAACTTATGTAATATTTTTTTAACACTACTTTGTTCAATACATATTTTTTTAAAAAATTAAAAAAAAAAAAAACCAAAATCAGGCTGGCCCAAAAACGAGCCGTTACTGTCCATCTGGCCCACTGTCAAAACGACATGATCAGTCGCCTAGTGTAATATAGTAAATTCAAATGTCAATTCATTAATGTAATTGATTTAATAGTTATTATCACATAGCTTAATTTAACTTTTACTTATTTTTCTTGCAAAGTGAGCCTGAGTGATGAATAAGTTAGAATGAGTCTGAACGTTGTCATGCCCTGCTCTATGAATCACTGAAAAGTTTGTTTTGATCCTCTTTAAAAATAAGGATTAGAATCCTCTAAAGTCGAGTCAAACATGATACATCATGTTCACCAATCACAAATAAGTTAATTGCATAAAACTTTTTCTTTTAATAAAAATCATGGGCCCACTTATTTATTTTCACTTACAATAAACTTAACATGATCAATCATGTTTGACCATAACTTTAGAGGATCTTTTTCCTAAAAATAAATACTTAAAAAGTAGCATCACTAAATAAGGAAAAAATAGGAAAAGAAGAAAGGAAAAAGAAACTAGGATACCTCTCATTTTTCAACTTTTCTCATGTCTTCTCAAGTATCATAGGTTTGTGAGAGTAGGTAAATGTGGGGGGGGGGGGGGGGGTGGGGTGTATAAGTAGCAATATTTTATTTATTATGACCCCGCTAGTTTATTTACTTTTATTTCATTGGTTTAACATGACAAAACATTAGACACAAACTTTAGAGGATCTCAATCCAAACTGTTGCTAAACTACGTGTCACTTATGTTGAAACGAGCAGAAATGACCCGCGCGTTGCTGCGGGCGTTAATTTTTCGCGCGTTGTTGCGGGGCTTTTTTTTGTTTGGGTTTATGTTTTTTCGTCGTCATTTTTAATAGTTACGGCGCTTTTTTTGCTTTCTTATTTCTATTTTGTGCGGATTTATTTTTTCGGTCTCATCCCAAAAAAAAAGTGTCAAATGGGCCGGCCCAAAGTGAGAGCCCGACGGGCCGGTTACTGTAGCACTATGTCAAAACGACATAGTTTTAAGTTTTAACTGAAATATAGTATATGTATATAAATATTTCTTGATTCGCTTGAGACTTGTTCATTCTGCATGATCGTTGTTCAATGGAGGTTTCGTAGTTACTAGACACCATTCGGTTAGGCCCAAAAATACGTTTCTTTTATAGTTTTGTTCGATACCCAATTGTAAAATAATTGTTGATCAAATTTATAGGCCCAAATGTATACTTAAAAGGCCAATAAAAATACAATGCATAATCTTCTTTAAGATAGACGGGTTAATACAATGCTCGGGCTACCGGTTGTTCAGCGGGTACTATGCCATTTACGTATTTGGGTCTTCCTATTGGTGTTAATATGAATAGTTGGCAAGGTATGATTGATAAGTTTGTCAAACGTCTATCCAAATGGAAGGCAAATTTACTTTCCATAGGAGGAAGATCAACTTTAGTAAAAGCGATGTTAGGGAGTGTTTGTATCTACTATATGTCGATTTTTAAAACCCCGGAATCTATCCTTTCTACTCTTGAACGATTACGATCTAATTTTTTTGGGGTGTAGACAAAGACAAGAAAAAGATCACTTGGGTTAAGTGGGAAAATATTTTGGCATCTAGAGAAAAAGGTGGGTTAGGTATTGGAAGTTTGAAGGCGTTTAACCAAGCGCTTCTTCAAAAGTGGAGGTGGAGATTACATTCTAACCCGAATCAATTGTGGGTTCATGTGATCAAAGCTGTTTATAGAGAGGATGCTGGTTTTGATCATATTCCGAGCACAGCCAAAGGAATTTGGAGAAATATTGTTGGTTCCATAAATCATTTGCATGACTGTTGCATTGTTCCAAAAGATACAGTGAAACATAAAGTTGGATGTGGCATAAAAGTGAGATTTTGGATTGATACATGGATTGGCGACGGCCCTTTAGCGCATCGGTATAATCGATTATATCACCTATGTCCAGCCATATTGTTTTATTAGAGATCGCTTCATCAATGGGGAGTGGAAAATGCAATGGAAGAGACCTATAGTTTCTGGTCGTATCAATGCCACGTGGGAAGCTTTACAAGCTGAGTTGCAACACGTGACTCCTTTTGAGGGCCAAGATGAGGTTCGTTGGGGAATTGGTCATGATGGAAAGTTTACAGTAGGGGCTACAAGACACAATATTGATGATACAATCTTACCGACTTTAGATGTTTCAACCATGTGGTGCAAGATACTTCCTAAGAAAGTGAATATTTTCTTATGGCGTTTGAATTTGGATAGACTTCCGCATCGGTTAAATCTTCCAAGACAAGGGTTGGAAATCCAATCAATCTCATGTCCGATATGTTCTAACAGTATGGAATCGAATGATCATGTCTTTTATACGTGTGAAGTTGCTTTACATATTTGGCGCTTGGTTCGTATTTGGTGCGACATTTCTATTCCGGCTGTTTTTTCCCATTCAGATTGGAAGTCTTGGTTTGATAATCTCCATTTATCAAGTGATCCGAAGACTCGATTACAAGTGATCGCTGCAACAGTTCGGTGGACCATCTGGAAGTATAGGAATTCCGTCACATTTAACTCTCAATGCATGAGAAAATGTGATTTATTTGATAATATTCGTCTTTGTTCTTTTACTTGGTTAAATTGTAAAGGTTCTAAATGTTTAATTTGGCCGGATTGGCTTAAAAAACCATTGTAATTCCTTCTAGCTCCTTTCTTGTTTTCTAATGCTATTTAAATGCCGTTCTAAACAAAATCATTATTATATTTTTCAGTTCAATAAACTTATATATTCATTTATATATGCCCTTATTACTACTACACATGACCAAAAAGAAGTAGGAAGAACAGCATGTTGAAGCATTGCAAGAGCAGTAGATATAACTATACATATTTGTACGGGTACTGCGCCCAACTATGAACGGCTAATAGTTTTTGTTGCGCCCTTATACCACGTCGAAACTCCAACCAAAATCAGCTTCATGTGTATTTCTTGGGTACTCGTTTAACTTGTAAATTAACTATGTACACGGTATGTTTCAAAACATAATAGTAACCAAGTAAAGAAGCCCCTAATACTACAATGTGCAATGTGACAATCAAATTCAGTGACTCAAATTACTTTGAATTTCACCTTTTTAAAATATTTTAAAACTCGAGTTGACTCGGTCGGTTGAATCGTGAACCGGTTGAGTCATCTTAAGCCAATTTTGAAAACATAATAGTAACAGTAAATTAAATATGTACACGTTATGTTTATGGGTTAACCAAGTAAAGAAGCCCATACTACTACAATGCCTTCTATTCTCCGATACCATAGTATAAAAGATGGCAAAAAAACCGTTTCCCAAACCGGGTTTTCCGGTCGAAACCGAAAAATCCGAACCGGTCAACCCCGGTTTGAACCCAACCGTTCCGGTTTTTTTTTTTTGGCCAAACCGCGTCTTGAACAGGGATTTTGGCTTTTTCACAAAAAAACCCGAGTTTTGTGACCACACGTTTTTTCGAACCGGTTTCAAACTAAACAAAAAACCGGTTGGACTCCGAAACCGATTTTGTGAGGACAATTGAGGACCCGGGAATCACCCTTTTTCTGATTTTCTTATCCTATCTATCTTATCTTGAGACAATGGAGGACCCTGGAATCACCCCTTTTCTCATTTTCTTATCCTATCTATGATTTTCTTGTGCTATAAATAAGGGTGTTATATTACATTGTAAATCACAACGTACATTACATACAATCCTTCTTAAGCAAATTCAAAAATCTATCCACCTCAATGGCTAGTGAATCTGCCTCAACTACCACCGATGCTGGTTCAACAAGTGCACTGACAATTCGTGAAATCATACCAACCAATCAAACCCCCGAAGTTTGGAAAGACTTCAACCTGTGCATTATGACCAACGGTCAGAAAAAAGTTCAATGCAAGTATTGCTTTCATTTCTTCTCGAGGGTCCAACACGACGTTAAAAAAGAACATATAACGCATCCGCATTGTGAAGTATTAAAGGCGCAGCAGAATCAGAATCCGGAAGCGGGGCAAACGTCGATGGGGCGAGATGGGCAAATTTTCATGTACAATCCGGATTATCTTCGTGAACAATTCGCGGGTTTGGTGATTCAAAGAGGGTTACCATTCAACCACTTTGACCACGAGCAGACAACGAGGGTGTTCCAGAACACTCTGCAACCAAGATACACTCATGTAATCGTTTCTACGTCTCAAACTGAGGCAATGAAATTATTGGTAGACGGCTATACAAGCAGACAAATTGATGGTTTTGCTAACTTAAATACTAGGGTCAACCTAACAACGGATGTATGGTCCGCTCCTCATAATTTGCCCGGTTCTTACATGTGTGTTACCGCACATTGGATTGAACCTAGTACTTGGCAAATGATGAAGCGGGTCATTTCATTCGAAGAATTTCCGTCTCCTCACACGGGTACAAACTTGAAGTATATGTTGGAAAAAGTCTTTGTCATTTATGGTTTGCAAGAAAAAATTATGTCAATTACTTTGGATAATGCTAGCAACAACACAAGCGCCATGGAAAAACTAATATTAAAATACAACCCACCAATGGCGGGTAGGTTTTATCATAGTCGTTGTGTTGCACACATCATTAACTTGGTTGTGCAAGCTGGTTTAAAGGTCCCCATAATTAATCAAATGAAAGAGTCTTTCAAACAAATGTTAAAAGATGTTTTTAAATCTGGTGATAACATTCAGAAAACTCATATTCGAAACTGTAGGGATGCAGAAAAACCCTTGTTATTCACCAAATTGGGACGTTGATACACGATGGAATCCCACTTTTGAAATTGCGAAAGTGTTTGAAACAGAAAACCACGTTGCGTATAATTTATGACATTTTGGTCAATAAAGAATGTAAAAGTTTAAAAAAATTTCCGGTGGAATAGTGGGGTGATGATTGAAACTTTAAACCCATGACTTGAAGTGTTTCCAAAATGCTAAGCTACGTTATGGTCGGGGGTTTACACGTAAACCCAACACTCCATTGGTACTCAACAGATTTTTTTCATCAGTTTCCATGTTCTATCCCATATGACCCATGGAGATATTAAGTCCCAAGCGTGTCTTCGGTAGCTTCTGAATCCGCATTTTCAACAAGTGGTAGGTTGTTGACAATCCGAAGAACAAGACTAACTCCGGAGTCTTTAGAGATGTGCATGTGCTTGAAGGATCCACTTAAGAACGCTGCAGACCAGGAGCTTAACAAGACACAAAAATATCCTCGGACATACCCTTAGACGTTTGAGTTCTAAAAAAAATCATTATTATATTTTTCAGTTCAATAAACTTATATATTCATTTATATATGCCCTTATTACTACTACACATGACCAAAAAGAAGTAGGAAGAACAACATGTTGAAGCATTGCAAGAGCAGTAGATATAACTATACATATTTGTACGGGTACTGCGCCCAACTATGAACGGCTAATAGTTTTTGTTGCGCCCTTATACCACGTCGAAACTCCAACCAAAATCAGCTTCATGTGTATTTCTTGGGTACTCGTTTAACTTGTAAATTAACTATGTACACGGTATGTTTCAAAACATAATAGTAACCAAGTAAAGAAGCCCCTAATACTACAATGTGCAATGTGACAATCAAATTCAGTGACTCAAATTACTTTGAATTTCACCTTTTTACTACGAGTTTTAAAACTCGGTCGGTTGAATCGTGAACCGGTTGAGTCATCTTAAGCCGATTTTGAAAACATAATAGTAACAGTAAATTAAATATGTACACGTTATGTTTATGGGTTAACCAAGTAAAGAAGCCCATACTACTACAATGCCTTCTATTCTCCGATACTATAGTATATGGAAAGAAGGCCCATTTTATAGCAATGCAATAATCTAAAAAGAATTTTTCTTTGTGCAGTATGACAATCAAATTCAGTGACTCAAATTACTTTGAATTTCAACTTTTTACGATGTTTTAAAACTCGGGTTGACTGAGTCGGTTGAATCGTGAACCGAAAGCTCGGTGGAGCCGATTAGAAATTCGATTTTTAACACATTGATTTTGTATGATAATCCAACAAAATAATAATATGTATGGCTCCAAAGGTTGATAGATAGTAGTCTCATAATATAAAAAAGAACCCATACGGCAATAGCACAAGCATAATTCTATAGTTCGAAACTTCCAATAATATTAGAAACAGATAATGCTTAACTAAAAAAATAATTGATGATAATAATAATAATTGACCTGATTTAAACTTTCTATTTATGAATCTGTTATACTGTTTTAGGTATAGTTAGGGTGCTCTCGAAGATTCACGAAAACTCAATGAATGTTTACCGCATAATATAAATTTCTGTGAAAATCCTGAACTTGGTCGTAAAATTGTGCACGCATATGCAATTCTCTTTGAGTTCGTTACTAATATGTCAAAATATATATACATGTTTTCTTATTACTTAAATGAAATTGTAACTTTTAGATGTTATTTTCCTTTATACCCGTCAAAAAAATGCGTACTTGATAGCTTAGAGTTCTCGATCCGCCTCGGGATATACAGATGAAGAAGATGAGAGAAAAATTGATAGAATAAATCTTTTCTTCTTAAATTACATCGTCATATAGTCTCTTATTTTATTTTATTTTTCTATTTCTTATGGTATTTCAGTTTTGCGATGGCAGAAAAAAATTGTCATACTTGTGTTACCTAGTGTTCTTTCTTTTGTACATAAAGTTCTAATATTGAAAAATTAACATGCATGGCCCCTTCGAAAATAAATAAATCAGGCTTTGCCCTCGCACAAACTTATGTAGAAAGCTAAAAATGGCAGAGCCGAATTTAAACATGTGCGAGGTGATGAACCGCACACAACCTTAATTTTTTAAGGACCTTTGATTTTTGAAACTTTTGTATAGGTATAAACTCATTTTAGGGGATAACATATGATTTAGATACAAGAATGTAACTTCGATATGACACGAATCAAACTTTTGAAGTTTTCAAATGAAAAAGTGTTTAAGTTTGTGCTTTAACGGTGGAAATTGAGTACGGGATTCTTGTGGAGAAGACACAGTCAAAGACGAAAAAAGTTGGTTGGGGCACAAAAGTTATAGTGTTTTCTCTCATCATGAAAGCTCCACTTTAATCCATTTCTTTATAATATTTGTGATTTTAAATTATATCCTTATGTCCTTGTGTGAAGCATAATTTTTTTTGTCTCAAAGTTTAAATAAAACGCATATCTCATGAAAAATTATATTTTCAGTTCGGATTATTGTTTTAGAGAAAGTAAACATTGTAGATTATTTTAGAAAGACAAACGTTATCAGCTCATATATTTTTTGTAAAAGTTCTACATGACATCTTATCTTATAAAAATATAATTTGAACTTCATCGATTATTATAAAATGTTTTAAAAACTCAACAATTATACTTAATAGTATAGAAGATTTATTTAAACTTGAAGAAAATTTGATATGTCATTTGATCGAAATATAAATATAAGCATGATCTAGTTATAGTGCATTATTTTTACACATACTTTAATTACGATACTAAAAACCCTGTTTTAAAAATCTAGCCCAAGGCCATCAAAGTCCATTAAACGGCCTTGCAAAAAGGCGCCGCGTAAAGTTTTTGTAAACTATAAACCAAACCAAAAATGGTTAAATATACCAAGTTCAATTCCAATCGAAATCACAAGCTAATTGAAATATTCAGTTATGGTCTAGTTTATTCTAGCATAAAGTATTGTTGAGCCATCATGTTCGAGTTGTTGTGTAAAGTCTTTTTTTCTTCTTCTCATAACACCAAAATACACCACAACATCCAAACACCCGTCTCTCCATAACATCACATTTCTGGTGTTGTCGTGAAAAAAAATACTAACGCTTGAACACGAAAACGCCACCCACGGTGTGGTTGTGGCATAATCTCGTCACATTTTCCGAGAACATTTGGGTTGGCCATGATGGCTTGAATATGACGCCGTCAGTGGCCTTTTCTCGAACCATTTGCTTGAAAACGCACCGTAACTCATCCACTTATAATTAATAAATATATACATATTTGATTACCCCACAATCAAATATAAAGTTGGGATTTGTTTAGATTCAAGATTTCGTCGGATTCGGAGTGTATAACTTATGTCTGTGTACGCAACATTATCGATTTTTGAAGTTTGTTTGTTTTGGGGATTCTTGAAGTTTGTTTGTTTTGGGGTTCAATAGACAAAATGAGATACAAATTCATAGAAATAACAACATCAAAGTGTTTATTTATATAGAGAATTGTTGAAATGTAAATGGGCGGTTGTTATGATTTTTGACTTTTGTTGACTTATTGACTTTCTTTGAATCATTAAGATCGATTCTTAGAAGTTTGTTGTTTTGGGGTTAATATTTTGTATCGATTATACATAATTTACACAAAATCTTAACCCCCCAACAGAAATTTTAGGTGGGTATCGATTGATGAAAAAATGGGTTAATTACTTGAAAATGCATTATACGTATCATTTTTTGTAATTGTGTGTATTGAACTTTTTTTTTCTTATTGTGTGTATCGAACTTTCAAGTTTCGACATTTGTGTGTATTTTTGACCATTTTACCCTTACTTTTTTCAAAATTCGAAGGGTAAAATGGTCATTTTACATGGCTAGAATAGTGACAAAATACACACAAAGGTAGAAATTTAAAAGTTCAGTACATACAATAAGAAAAAAAAAGTTCAATACACACAATAACAAAAAGTGACAAGTATGATACATTTTCAAGTAATTATCCCTTTATTATTTGCAGAAAAACTCCGGTAATAGATAGGTTGTTAGACGTAGGATTTGTAATCTCAATAAATGGTTATTGACGAATTGCTAGCATAAGGTATTGCTGAGCCATCATGTTCAAGTTGTTGTGTAAAGTCTTTTTTTCTTCTTCTCATAACACCAAAATACACCACAACATCCAAACACCCGTCTCTCCATAACATCACATTTCTGGTGTTGTCGTGAAAAAAAATATTAACGCTTGAACACGAAAACGCCACCCACGGTGTGGTTGTGGCATAATCTCGTCACGTTTTCCGAGAACATTTGGGTTGGCCATGATGGCTTGAATATGACGCCATCAGTGGCCTTTTCTCGAACCATTTGCTTGAAAACGCACCGTAACTCATCCACTTATAATTAATAAATATATACATATTTGATTACCCCACAATCAAATATAAAGTTGGGATTTGTTTAGATTCAAGATTTCGTCGGATTCAGAGTGTATAACTTATGTCTGTGTACGCAACATTATCGATTTTTTTGTTTTGGGGATTCTTGAAGTTTGTTTGTTTTGGGGTTCAGTAGACAAAATAAGATACAAATTCATAGAAATAACAACATCAAAGTGTTTATTTATATAGAGAATTGTTGAAATGTAAATGGGCGGTTGTTATGATTTTTGACTTTTGTTGACTTATTGACTTTCTTTGAATCATTAAGATCGATTCTTAGAAGTTTGTTGTTTTGGGGTTAATATTTTGTATCGATTATACATAATTGACACAAAATCTTAACCCCCCAACAGAAATTTTTGGTGGGTATCGATTGATAAAAAAATCATTATCTTTGGGAGTGAATCTTGGTTTGTGCCATGTTTGTTGAAGCAAGGTTTGTGTCTCTATGTGTTTCTTATCTATCAGTAACCAACAAACAAAGAAATATCTCATGAGGGTTTTTGGGTTGAGGAGAAAGAAACAGCCGATCTAAAAGGTTTTAGTTTTTCTTTGTGTTTATGTGTGTTAGAGAGAGAGAGAGAGAGAGAGAGAGAGAGAATAACGATAACTGCCCACCCCACTCATCCCACATCCAGATCCCACCAACTAGATAACCACCTGATAGCCTTATAGTGTCGGGTTAGGTATTTTTCCATATATTATCGGGTTCTGGTTCAACCTGACAATTGTATAAGACTACGTTGTATTTGTTTTTCATCCCAGGCCCATAGTTGTTATATCATCATAGAGAGATGGGGAGAGAGAGAAAAGGGGGTGCTAGACGCCCGCTGGTTTGCTGCTCGCTTCGGGGGTCTCCTGTCTTTCGTCTTGTTGTGGTCTCTCTTTGTGTCCCTCTCTCTTCGCTTTTTTACTCTCTCACACTGCTTCCACTCTCTCTCGTCATTTGTTCGCCTCTCTCTCTCTGTCTCTCCCTACTCTCATCTCTCATCCTACGTCGCGTCACCCTTCTTCTCCTGGGCTCACCCTCTCTCTCTCATCTCTCTCCTCTCATTCTCCTCTCTCTCTCATTCTCTCATCCCTCTCTCGCCTCACCCTTCTCGCTTTTTTGTTCCCCTTCTCCCCCTCGGTTCTCCGGCCGGCTTCTCATCTCTCCCATTACCTTTCTCGCTCCTCGCAGAGCCTCTCTACCTCTCTCTCTCCTCTCCGCTTCTCCCGTCTCGCTTACTACTCGCCGCTCTCGCTCGTTCTCTCCTCCTTATTTACTACTTTCTCTCGCTGCTCTTCTCATCTTCTACCTCTTAACCTCTCTTCTCCGCCCTCTCTTTTCCCCTCTCTCCCTTCTCTCCCGCTCGCTACTTTTCTACACGTCTCGCTCATTTTATTCTCCAATCTCCCTCGACCCACCACCCCTCCACTCCTCGGCATTCTCTCGTCTTTTCGCTCTCCTGCTCTGCTACTCTCTCCCCCTCTCTCTCCCTCTCTTTCTCTCTCTCTCTCTTTCTCTCTCTCTCTCTTCTCTCTCTCTATTTTTTTCGTCGCTCTCTTTCTTTTCTTGCTCTTTTCAGCCTCTCTTTCTCTCCCTTTTTCTCTTTACCTCTGCTCTCTTCTTCTTTGCTCATCTGCCTTTCTCTCACTTTCTCCACGTCTCCTTCTCTCTCTCCGACGATCTTTTTTTCTCTCTACCCTCTACTGTCTCCTTTCTGCTCGCCACTTTCATCTTTTCTTGTCTTACTCCGTCTCTTTCAAGCCTCGCTTTGCTCGCACTTTCTGCTCTTACTCGTCCTTGCTCTTCAGTTTCAGTAACCAACAAACAAAGAAATATCTCATGAGGGTTTTTGGGTTGAGGAGAAAGAAACAACCGATCTAAAAGGCTTTAGTTTTTCTTTATGTTTATGTGTGTTTGTGAGAGAGACACAGAGAGAGAGTGAGATAATAAAGACAATTGCCCACCCCACTCATCCCACATCCAGATCCCACCAACTAGATAACCAACCCGATAGCCTTATAGTGTCGGGTTAGGTATTTTTCCATATATTATCGGGTTCTGGTTCAACCTAACAATTGTATAAGACTACGTTGTATTTGTTTTTCATCCCAGGCCCATAGTTGTTATATCATCACACGCAACACATCTTTTATGTAGTAAAGGAAAACCTCAAGTAGGAATTTCGTATTTCAAATAATTAATTTTTTCCTTATTTAGTACTAATTATTTTATTGTAATTTGTATTATAGAGGCCACATATTCTAAATTAAAATCAAGACGACATGATTAATCGACGCTTGTGTCGAGCAACAACACGCCACCTTCAAATATTTGCATCCTCCATTTCAAGTTTTACCTGTTTATCCACATTAAAAATTAATTGTTTCGACTCATTATCCCACGTGTTCTTTGCAGTAAGCTATTACAGAGGTTTTAAGGAATCCACGGCTCCGTGGTAATATAAAGTTTGATTTAGGCCGCGATAAGTCGAGAAACTTGATTGACCCCTATAAGATTTATATTCTAAGGCATAAAAAATACACTCATTTGCATCAAAGTCAATAAACGATCACATATTTCTAGCAGGCTGAAAGGATATTCAATTGTTGGGTGAATTTATTAAACTGAAGTCACAAAACACGCAGGTGTAAAAAATAAAGGCGCTATGACCATGTAACGCAAACCGACATTATCAGTTATTAAATAAAAGCTATATACATATTAGTGAGAAGATTCACCTTAGCAGTAATAAGACCACTAATCCGAGCCATATCACACTTGAAAAGGACGCCACGTTTATCCGCAATCTGTAAATGTAAAAGTGACAACACTTAGTGTAAGCTTAAGGTGCATAACGCCTCGAACCTAAATACTAAAATAACAAATTGCAATTTTGATCTGTTTGAGAACCGAAAACAAAATGAGGGTAAATAGTTCTAAAAATTACCAAACATATCAAGATTAGAATTAACTATCTTTTTAGGACTATTTTAGGACTATTTACTACAAAAAGCAAGATATTCAATAACTTTTCAAATTCAACCCTTTTTATAATGAAAATGATCTTATCCTCGTGTCTCTGGAATAAATAGAAGATATCAAACAAATACTTACTTGATAAAATATAAATTTGCAAGTGTACCTAATCGTTGTAGTGTAGTATAGGCAAGACTCAGAGTTGTTTATCGTTCACTTGAGGAATAGGTCGGGAAGGCTTGATTACAATCTAACAGAGTTCTAAGGGTTGAGGGAAGATTCTTTTTGTATTTTTATGTTTTATGAAAGTAGGTAAAATCATATATTGGAGAGGTTGTGTAGTATACAAGAGATCATAACACAATCAAGGATAAAGATTTAGAGATCTCAGTAGTTAAGATAAATCAAGGCCATATACCATGATATCAGTATTTTGTCAAAGGATATCAAGTTAAAGATCAAGATCCAAGATCACAAGCATGCAAAAAGGAACTTCAAAAGAATTCCTAAGTCTACAAGGTTCCAAGACTCAAGACATCCCAAGAAGTAAAGCCTTATGTGCAATGACCACCCCTTAGGGGGAGATTGTTAGACTTAGTTTTTAGTAAAGTGATGGTCATTAATATTCCCAAACCTAGTATTAGTCTTGTTAATGTTCTTGGGAATTCTATAAGCTAATTGGCCTAGTTACGGGCTTTAAAGCCCATTAGATATCAAGCCCGGCCTTGGAAGCCCACTTAAACCCAAGGCTGGCCCATGTACTCTACTATATAAAGCCCTCTCCAAGGAGAGGGTGTTGCTCATTTGTTTTCTCTTAATGTGTAGCTATTTTTCTTTGTTACTTTTTCTCTCTAAAACATCTTTCTCTTTCTACAATTACAAGTAATTTTGTGTGTATGTATGTGAATGATAAGGGTAACATGTATAATTGTGCAAATGGTCCTAAAAGGTGTGCTCTCAAAATTGATTTACAGAAGGCATATGATACTGTGAATTGGAGCTTTATTGAAGAGAGCCTTGCTAGTTTTAGTTTCCCTAACAAGATGATCAAATGGATTATGGCTTGCATTACTTCTCCTAAGTTCACTATTTGTGTTAATGGGGAAAGGTATGGCTACTTCAAAGGAGGTAGAGGTTTAAGGCAAGGAGACCCAATTCCCCCTACCTATTTACCATAGTTATGGAAATGCTGAATATTATTTTGAAAGCTGAGATCAAAAAGGAAAAACTCTTCAAATACCATTTTAGGTATAGACAGCTTAAAATTACCCATCTTTGCTTTACTGATGACCTTCTTGTCATGTGTCATGGAGATGTGCATTCAGTAAAGACTATTAAAAAGGCTCTTGAAAAATTTAGTGTTGTATCTGGGTTGCAACCTAATCTTTAAAAAAGCACTATGTTCTGTGGTAGTCTGGATGATGAGACAAAAGGAGAGATCCAAAATATCTTGCCTTTCAAAATTGGAAAACTTCCGGTTAAATATTTGGGTGTTCCTCTGATGTCTAAGAAAATTAGAGTTGCAGATTGCAAGGTCCTTATTGATAAAGTTACTCAGAGGCTTAGTGATTAGAAGAACAAGCACTTGACATATGTTAGAAGAGCTCAGCTGATTGCATCAATTTTATCATCTATGCAGGTGTATTGGGGGTTTGTGTTTCTTCTCCCAAAAAACTGTCATTAATTAAATGCACCCGGTCCATCGAAATGTGTTTCTAGTCTTATCGTTTTAATGAAATCTTTGTTTTAATCCATTTTTCCATAGGTTTTGATTTATTTTCTGTATTCATACTTATTATATCATGTTCATACTTGATTCGATTGATTATGGCATTATATGGGTTTGATGATTTGGAAATGGATTAAAACAAATGATTAGATATATTTTGATTAATGATCTTTGAACTACTGTGTTAATGGACTATTTTAAAAATGTTTCGTGGGTTTGACCTGTAGGATAAAAATATTTCGAGATAGCTCCAGGTCTTAGGTTTAATTTTCCGGCTTGCTCATTTCGAGGCGAGGTCCGATGATTTAGTTATGATTTAAATAGCGAAGGTGCTCAGCTGTTGCACACCTGTAGTAAACAGGTCATAAGTCCAAATATTTGTATAGTAACCCCTAGTTATGCAATACTAAAACTTATAGAGGACCCTTAGAGCTAACTCTTCTTGTTGGTTTGAGCATTGTAGGGTCTGTAGATTGTGTGATACATCAATTATAATGGACTTGTTATATTTTGATATTGATTGTGGAAGGTCTGTGATGTTGGGTTATTATGAAAATATAACATGGGTTTTGACAGTAGGAAGAAAAATTGTTGGTATAGATGTATGTCTTAGGTTGATGTAGCAAGAAAGCTCATCTTGAAATGTGTTACGGTTATTTAGTTATGATTTTTGCGGCAAAAAGAGTGATTTTGCACATTGTTGGTAAAAAGGTAATAACTCGAGTTTTTTGTATAAACTTTTGAAAAGAGCTTTTGATCCCTTTAGAGGACTCATAGGGCTTTCACCTCCCACTTAGTTCACTTGAATAGGGTCTGTAGTTTTCAAATTATGTCCGTTTTCGTAAGCCGTCAAAAATCAGTTACAAATTTACTTTAGGACAGATCTGTAGTAATAAATTTATAAATCCTAAACTGAGATTTGGGGTTTCATGGTAATTTTCCAGAAAAATAGACCCATTTTGGAAGCCATGAGTATAAAGAACTGGTCGGGACGATTTACGGTTCAGGAGATATGAATTTTTAAACTAGGGACAAATTTCTGCACATAAGTAAAACCATTAAAATAGGAAGGGTAAATGTCTCGGAAACTTGCTCTTTTTGGAAAATTTTCCTTTTTGACCTTTAAAACTCTATGTACAATGCCTAATTTGTATGAATCATGTAAATTCATATGCATTCATCCTTCTTTTTAAGTTTTTGCCTAAGACGCATTATTCGTTTCTAGGTCGTTCTAAGAACCTTTTGGTTTTTCCGTCGATTTCTATCGCGTCTCGTGATCTCGTGGCTTAAGGTGAGTTTCATAGCCTTTTTTTCTATTACTTGTTTTATTAAATTCGGGGGAGATTACATGCTTGATTTCTTTGGACACAAGTACATTTTAAAATCTGAATGCTATTCCGTGATTATATTATTGCCTAAGTACCCTTTGCCACTAAGTCCCCTATTATCATGAGCCGTTAATTACTAGAGTAGTAAACGTGAATGTTGTGGATAGATCTATCGGGACTGACAATCCCCGTCATGAATTATGGTTTCATGTTGGCCATGGGCGCATTTTACATTTAAAGTAATTCGTAGGATGTTTGGCAGCATCTGTATCTGTTTTGGGGTACAAACCTCGATTACTGGTTTGGATCGTAATGCATGTTAAGGTTCGGTGTCATGAGCTTAGGGCAATAATATATATTTCATTTAGACTTGGTGAATCTGTTTCTCTTGTCTACATTACTTAAATCTTGTGGTCCACTAAACTGTTTGATTTCAATAACATTTCTCGATTTACTTAATCATTGTTTTATGATTAAAACCTATGAATTCACTCAGCAATTTTGTTGACATTTTTAGCATGTTTATCTTAGGTTTTCAGGTATTTTGCTCGGAGGGAAGCTGCACGGATATGTATTTCGGAGACTCTTCATTTTATACATTTGATAAAATTTCTTTTAAAAATACTGTGTTGTAAAGAATTTTCACTTTTTATACATTCGAGAAAACTTTATTTTTGATTACATTGTGTATTGTTAAAATGTTGTGACCTGTTATTAACTCTGATATTTTAATATGTCGAATGTGAAAATTTATTTCTAAAAACGTCTCTTTTGAGGTCGTTCTCCGTGACTTGTACTTTGTTTCCTTGACGTAGCACCCCAATGTTACTGTTCCGCTGCAGTCCGATTTTAGGGGTGTGACATAGTATTCCCATTCCAAAGCTGTTTAGACTAGAAAAAAGTATGGTAAATCAAGTAAAGGTCGAATTATCATCCCGTTCACTTGAATCTTTTGATTCACTTTATTAATTTACCTTCTAAAATCTCTTTTTACAATGTTTACCAAAGAATCATCATCTCAGTGCTACTTTTCATCCATAAGCATTTCAGAGACTAGTGGTGTGATTTTGTTTTTTGCATATAGTTAAAGCTTATGAAAAGAACAAAGATATATTTGCCTATCTCACAAATTTAAAAAAAAAACAAAAGTGGTAAGTTGTTACTCTCTCCATCTCAAAATTATTGTTCTCTATTGACTTTTTAAGTCTTTTTCTTTCAACTTTGACCGTAATATTTTTGTTTGTGTTATATAATACTTAATAAAAAGTATATGAATTGATTGGTTTTAAAATGTATTTTCATAGCTATGATTTTTATCAAGTATTATATAACACAAACAAAAATATTTAAGGTCAAAATTGAAAAAAAAACATAAAAAATCAATAAGAAACAATAATTTTAAGACATAGAGAGTAATATTTTTCACCAATAAGCATTCAGGAGAGTTTAATTCAAAGAACTAACATGTTATCTAAAACAAAAGGACTAGAAATGCAATTTAAATATGTAAAATTGACGGAGTAACCTAGTTGCCTTCACTCTTTGTAACTTCACTTTACTTACCATTTTAATATTGTGTTCTTCGTACCAAGGCTTCACTCTCAAAAACTTCTCAACCAATTGGTAAACTGTAAGTCTTTCTCTACTCAAATTTAATTTTAATATCGTCTCATTTTACAACTTAATCCAAAACTTTATGCCAGTCATTTTACTTTTTATATTGTTCATTTTGTATTTGCTCATCTTATGACAAACCATGTTGTTCTATGTGAGTTAAAAAAAAATATTACAAAAGTTGTACGATTTATCAGGAAAAAAAAAATACCAGCCGGGAAAATATTCAAGTTACCTATAACTTTAAAATAAACACGATATGGTCATAATAAACGTTACAACCCAATATATTAAAAAAAAACCCAATTTATAGCAAAAAAAAAACACTTTAAATGAGGCCCAACACATAAGCCATATAAAAAAAATTACTACAAAAACGCAGTCGTTTTGACTGTGGGCCGTTTGCTACAGTAATGGGCTCCCCGATTTTGGTTTTTTTTTTTTTTTTTTACAAATATACACATTCACAATCACTGAAGAATACGGTGCCGTTTTGCCTATTGCTACAGTAACGTGCTGCCCCATTTTGGGCCAGCCCAATTGTTTTTTTTTTTTTTTTTTAATTTTATTTGTATGCACAAAGTAGGAGTTAAAAAAAAATATTACAAAAGTTTCGATTTATTCAGAAAA
>BQNB010126858.1:0-19531 GCA_026074375.1 Tanacetum coccineum | reverse complement strand
AAATTGTGTTCAACTTTTTGAAAAACCAGATGTTAGAGGACTTTTCTTCTAACGCTAAGGGTAAGCGCACTGAAACGTACACTATCCTTATTCTTGAGCTAAAAACATTGAATGTCTTGTAAGAACAACTCAAGACCGAGAAACGTTAATTTTCTCGTTGGGAGGATTTATTTGAAGTCCGGGTTATGTACTGACATTTGCACATAAGCCATCTAGAAAATTAAAAATGACATGTTTTAAAACTATTTGAAAAACTCTCGCTCGAACTTCATTTACACACCCGTGTCAATGTTAATCGACATTTCTAAGCACGTAAATGTTATCGATTCCAAGAGACATGTTGAGAAGAATCTTTTTGGAAATTTTCTTATTTTCTGATTTTGTATTTTCTTTTTGAAGTTTTATATTTTTGTATTTTGCTTTTCTCAAAAATATGTACATGGTGATGTTTGATGATGATATCAAGCAGTCTCATTTGTCAGAACCTCCAATTCCGCTGGAGTCAAACATCTCATACCAATCCTTCTGACAAGATACTTAAACCGATCCTCATGAAGGGCTTTCGTAAACATGTCAGCTAATTGGTATTCAGTTCTGACAAAATATAATTCAATTATACCATTTTCAACATGTTCCTTTATGAAATGATATCGAGTATGGATGTGCTTTGTTCGCGAATGCTGTACGGGGTTGCATGATATTGCTATGGCTGACTGAGAGTCGCAGTACAACGGTATTTTGTTGTAGTTGAAGCCATAATCTTGAAGTTGTGTCCTCATCTACATTACTTGAGCACAACTTGCAGATAACGCCACGTACTCTGCCTCTGCTGAAGACATTGCAGTGCAGTTTTGTTTCTTTGACATCCAACTTACTAGCTTATCACCAAGGAACTATATCCCTCCAAAAGTGCTTTTCAGGCTCTTGGAGCTTGCTTTAATCCATACAAAGCTTTCCTCAGAAGGTAGACTTTTTCTGGATGATCTGGATCAACGAACCCTTCTGGCTAACCCCAATTAGAGCGCAATAAGCTCCATGTTTGTTGATCCATTACAAAAGAAAACTTTTTCAGAGCATAATCACATGTGATTTTGAGAGCAGAAGCATATGTTATTTTACCTTTAACTTCTTCTATGGATCTTCAACTTCTGCTAAAACATCTTCTGTATCTGAATCAAGCTCATTATCGTCTTCAAAAACCTCTTTGTTCAGATCTGTTTGTTTAACGACATCCATAACATCATTTAACTGGTGTTCAAGCATTTTTTGTGTAATTCGACGATTTGTATAATGATTTACGTTTTTTCGGCGAGTTTGTGGTGTTTCCGGCGAGGTTGTTATGTTTCTGGCTGATTTATAGTCGTAGAAGGTAGGTTAGCGGCGGATGTACGGCGGAGAAGGTAGGTTTCCGTTTAATTTATCGTAGAAGGTAGGTTTCCGGTGGATGTAGGGCGGTCTGGCGAGGTTTTTTTTGTTTCTGGCAGAGAGAGTTAAGTGTTCCCGATGTATGTGTTTTTAGGAGAGAGAAATAAAAAAATAAAATGAAGGATAAGTGATGATTTTTTAGGTTTATATATGGTTGGAAGGGTTAATAATAACCCTTGGATGAAAATAAAATCAAGGGCTAAGATGGGCTCTTTTGTTCCTTGATTAGTAGGTGTTCTAGAGGGATCTTACCTTCTCATAAGTATAGTCTACCGACAAAAGACACGCAGTTTAAGAAAAACATCATATTTACAGCTTTCTCTCTCTTACTTTTTGCATAATGACAGTTTTACCTTTAACCAACTACTTTCTATTTATCACTTCTTTAAAGTTTGTAATAATAACATCAATTGAGGGTGATATGATAAACTTAATCTAAATTCCTTATCTATTTTTGGAAGTAGACAATTAATTTGGGACAACCCAAAAAAGAAACGTGGACTATAATTATGAGACGGTGGGAGTAGTAGTGTTTCCAAAATTTGACACATCTCTATTACTTTATAAAGTATTTAGCCAATTTTCTAAAAATATAATCAAGTAAAAGATATTTCTTTGTTAGGAAAGTTTATAATGTATATGTTTTATCAATATTGAGGTCAATGTAACTGAAAATTAAGTGTCTATTTTGTAACAGTCCATTCAAGTGTATTAATGTAGTCCATTTGTAATGGTCCATTCATTTCAACACACTATGAAGCACTATTTAAGTGTATTAAGTGTAAATCATAAACCTAAGAGTATAAAAACCTAACACACTGAATAAAATTACTTCATCATTATTTTTTATCTCTCTATGTTTTCTCTCTCTAACAAGCACAAACACCTCTCACTCTCTATTTTAAAACCACCAAATCCCGCTGCAACACATATGAAGTTTCACTGCCACCACCATTTAGTTCTGCCGTCACCTTTACCAACATCATGTGCCGGCACAACGACCGGTTTACATTGTTTAGGTGAATTTTGGCGGGTTTTTTTGAAGTAGGTGGTTTGGCCGGTGCTTTTTGTATTTGTGGTTTTGATTGTGGTGGTTAGTGATTGAGATCAAATAGGAACTGGTTTTTGGTTTATGTCATGGTGGTTTCGTTTTTGGGTCTTAGCCGGATCTTGGTATGCAGTTTTAGCCTTAAACCGTTGTTGTGAAAATGTTGTGGCAAAAGGCTTTCTTTGTTTTGTGTTAGATCTAATTCCTTGTAAAACTTTGGACTTAAAGATTGTTTCATGTCGTGATGAAAATCATATGTTATGATGGGAGATGAAAGTATATATAATTGCGGCGTGTAAAACGAGTTTTCAAGGTTTGTAAACTTGCATTTTATATTTTTGTTAGTTTTTGTATTTGTATGCTTTTCGTATTGTTTTGAACTTTTGTTAGTTGATGGGTTATCTCTACTTCTCTACTATCTTATAAAGGATTTAGGACATTCGCTTAGAAGCTGAAAGCATGGGTTCGAGCAGCCACAACAAGAGTACGTCCGTCTTTTGACAACGCCGTTCTGCTCAGTGTTCGAGGAGTGAAGTTTTGATGTTCAAATGCCTTCTTCTTTACATAAGCATGCGAGTGTCTTGTCAGATATTCGTGCTTGTCAGACAGGACAGTAATAACTAGAGCTTGAAGATTGCGTTGAAATCATCGTGAGAAAGTCTTTGAGAACTTCTGGTGTTTCATCCATGATCGAAGAAAAAGAGTCCCAAGTGTCTCTTAATAAGTCCATCAACAATCACCAGAATATACTTCTTTCCCATTTATGTTTGCAACGCCAATTGGAACACAAGTCCAAGTGAAGCAAATTTAGCTTCATATGGGAACTAGAACTGCTTTTGTCTTGAATAACTTCTTTGCTTACTCATATCACGAAACGAACAAAGTTGATCCTTGACTAATATTTCAACTTAGGTAAGCCATTCACAACCTCTTTTTTGAGAGAAGGTGATGTATCGAAAAAAAAAAGAGTTATTAAATAAAAAAGTAGAAACCTTCGATTCATAAACCATAGCTTTGAGTGAGTGAAGCTTAGCCATGAACAGATTGGAGTTAATTGAAGTTGTTTCTAGAAGAGATATTGTGTAAGAGATTCAGATCTACCGACTACCAGTTATAATCTTTCCCTGAAGATCTCTCATAAAACACGTAGATTTTCCTGAAAGCAACCTCCAAAACAGCATCACAGAAATTGACCAACCTGAAAAAGATTGTGATGAGGCCTTCGACGTATAATACCCAATTTTTATCGTGAAATTCCCGTACATCATATCTCATAACCAAGAATTGGAGCAAACTGATCATTTCAAAACGAACAACCTAGAAAATTTCTCCACAAATTACACAAAAACAAACAACAAGCTTGAGATTCGCCCGTCAAGTGCTTTGTGCATTCCAGAGTCCCCCAATGAATATGAAGATTGTACAATCCTGCATAGAGAATTAGAGGATGATTGGAACATTAGACAAATTATCCTAGTAATTTGATATCTTCCAAGACATTAGTTATCCTATAACAATGTCTATAGTGGGACTAATACTTGTTGAATCAATCATCTCCTTTCCTAATCTTAGGCAATCCATGATCTTTTTTGGTCCTAGTGGCTTTTGTGTCATGTAATCTATGGTCAACTCTTAGCTAACCACCAATTTGCATTCCTGAGTAGTATTCTCAGACAACTCCTTTATAGTAACTTTGGATTCTAAATATGTCTCTGAAGCAACTTTTTTCTTATGGGTTTAGCAACAGATTTGTTTCGCGTTTTCACGTTAGGGT
Organism: Tanacetum coccineum; assembly: GCA_026074375.1. NCBI lineage: Eukaryota > Viridiplantae > Streptophyta > Magnoliopsida > Asterales > Asteraceae > Tanacetum > Tanacetum coccineum. Next base: position 15,284 of record BQNB010126858.1, on the reverse strand, counting down.
TTACTAGCACTAAATCACTACATTAGGCTTCTTAGTTCTAAGCGATTCACGTCTTTCAGTATCGAGAACACAAGCATCATGATGAGAAATAAACCCACATTTCCACATTCATCACAAACAGCATTTTCATTCGACGGATCATGGAGTTTGAAATCTAGCATAACACCAGATTTACAGACTTTGTTTTTCTTAGAAATACTAGACATCCTATTATGGTCTTCTACTTCTCTTCTTTTAAAACTTCACTTGACTATTGTATTGTACAACCTTATCTTTAACTTGATAGCACTTAAGTCAGTGGTCACTAACACTAAAATTGTGAATTAAGCCTGAAGATTTAACATGTAGATTAGGTATTCCGAGAAAGCATGATGCAACTGTGGTGTCTAGAGTTTGTGTTTGTGGTGGAGGCAATCCCATAACATTCCTGGTTATTAAGCACATTTGTGTTTCGAACGCATTGGTTATCTATACTGAGCAAATTATGTGAGTGACTGTTTTTAACACAAACCATCTGATCATTAGTTTTATTAACCGACTGATTTGTTGAAAACTTCTCATTCCGGAGAATTTGAAAAAGGTGTCTGATTATCCAAAAACTGATGGTTTTGGAATCCGTTGAGCATATTGGTTTCGAACAACAGATGGTTTTGATCAAACCTGAGTTTCCACAGACTTTCCTTTTGATTACCAGAAAGAGTTTCTTTAACACATTTAACTCACCCTGTTCTTGCTTGCATTGAGCTTCAAATCTTTGTATTTACATGATATTGTTCACGTTCTTCTTCGAATACATTGAAGCAATTCTTTGCAAGCAGGGTTGTTTTTTCAACTGTTCTTTACAATGTTGTAAGAAAGGAATAAGAGAAATCGAGTGTTTTTTTCAAGTTTAGCAAAACTCTTTAAAAGCTTATTATGACTATCGTTATTAAACAGATTCAGTTTGTTTTGACAGCTTTGTGCAGAATTCACATTCTTTGACTTTATGAAGATACATGCATTGCAATTCAGTATGAGCATTTAATTCAGACAGAGAATGCAAATATGAACATATAACATCTTTAGACACACACTCTTCAAGAAGTAGATCATACATATTTGAAAAATCAGCCTTTTCAGATTCAAGTTCGTCAACCTCTTTTTCAAGGGATTTAACGTACTCAAAATCTTCATGCATTTCCATTTTAAGTTCATGTTCAAAGCGAAAACTATCATTTTGACTTTTTATGGAAAGAGGCATTAATAAGGTTTTTATCAAAAGTTCCATATCATGAGCAGTTGGTACCCGAAAATAATCACTAGTATGTTTAAACCAAGTTTGATCAATAATGTTCCCCTAATTGAAAGATGTTAGCATTCATTACTATAAAAACTTGTCCTACTTTACTAATGGATTTTGAAACGGGTAGAAAGACACGTTTTTTAGCAATGTTTGGTTTTTGTTCTAACAACGTTTTCTCCACATTGTCTTCCTAACTTCATTATTGCGGCGATCCAACTGATAAAGATACTCCAGTGAGGGTCCTTTAAAAATTTCATAAAGACTATTCTGATTAGTGTAATCATAAGGTTTCACTTTGTCTTTATTCAATTTTGATCTACTCTCATTTTCAAGAGTCATGGTCTCTTCCCTTTCAGGGGCAAATCTGTTTGCATGATCAGAATTATCAAGGATCCCTCATATAAAACGAGGGCTTTTCAGATTGAGCTTTTGAGGTACCTTTGGATTTGGCAAAGGGTAGTCTACAATATATGTCGCGCATGTTTCGGTGCTAACATATGAATGGTTTGAATTGACTGATTACAGTAAAAACAATTTCGTACAAAAACTTTAACTGTTAGTCCATTCAATTCATTTTGTCATATCATTTTCTTCTTTAACCTTTAAAATGCCGAAATGACCACTGTGTATTCTTTGAGATATCTTTGCTCAGTTGTGACATATTTAAAAGACTCTTTGACTAAATCATCGTTTTTTCGATCAAGAACTAAATTTCATAGGCCTTTTGTCTTAAAACTTCTTTTAAGATCAATGTCTTTAAAGCTAATGAGTCCTAGAGTTCATTAACTTTGTTGAAGAATCTCATATCAATCGTCCGTCATAAAGCTTTGTACTCTCAAACACATTCTGTTTGTTCTGAAGTGCAATCAGACAACTATCCGACAACTAAAAGCCTCCCCCAGAGCACGTATTGTTCATCAAGGTTAGTTTTTTTCACTTTTCAATTCTTTGAGTCAATGATGCATTTGCTTTCTTTAATTGCTATTTTACAATCGTTTTGGTTTTCCTCCGTATCTAGAGTTAAATACAATTAAATAGCAGCGCAGCACGGCTCATATCACACATTCTATCAGCAATTTTAGATCAACCTGAATATCATTAGTACATTATTTGATGAATCAGGAGTGACTTTGCTATCAACCTTCCTCCACAAAACATAGTGTCGTTAATGGATTTCAGGTTGTCACAGAATGTCGTCACACATTGTCATAACACATTACTTTCTCATGATTTTGTACCTGTTCCAATGCTGACCAATAGAACCTGATTCTTCAGTGAGAACATCTGAATCTTTTTCCCATGTAGCTGTAATGTGCATCCAATTCCTCTGTTCTTGGTCAATCTTCATGCCAGTGTCCTCTAGCCAATCAGCTTGCAGAGGAACACCTTTTTCACTTGTTTGCACATCATCATCTTTTCCTTGTATACGCATTATCTTTAACACTTTAACCCGCACTGGCTTCACTGCATTCGGTGCATAGTGCCCGATAACCTTTGTGCAAGTTAAAACACTGTATCCCAATCTGCTGCACTACCTGACTACCTACTTGTTTCCTAAGCCCCAGCAACAGTCGATTGTCCTTTGATTCCCAAACGTCAAACTGCCATTGACTGATTGTCATTGTTTATACTTGGTGTGTATCTTCGGTCTTGTTCTGGAGTTTGAAAGAATGTCGAAAGGGTTTATGTTGGTAGGTTTGTAGAGCTTCCATGAAATACTTTGTAAGGGAGTAACCCAAGATTCTTTTGCATTTCCTTGGCCCTCAGAGCCTTGTTCAGGATCACTGTCTTCATCAGAAACTGAAACCGACTCAGATGAGGTGTAATTGGTTTGGCGATCTCTTTGCCTTTGTGTCTGGTAGAATGCAACCTTGGTCTTTTGCAAGATGATTTGCTTGATTCTTTGGGTTTTGATGCTTGATCGTAATTATCTGAATATGGATTGAGCAGCCGCAATGAGTGCTAATGGATTTGCACTTTTGCTATTCCTCTCCTCACAGCGGATATCATTATCCTCCAATTGAAACTAACTTGGCTATCAGAATGTCAAACATTTTTTGATGATGAGACGATGTCTATCTTTTTTGATTGCATGACATCGTCACAAATCTTACCATTCTGGTGAAGTATGTTGAAAAATGAACATTCAACTTGCATTGTTGTAACTTTGCAAGTTGTGTCCTTATCAACTCATTCACAATTAGTAAAACCGTAGTAATACGACTCCATGGATTCCCAGTCCGAGAATAAAACTTCCCAAAATTCCAGAACAGATTGGTCTTACATCTTTGTACGTTCAAACGAATTCAACCCTGTTGTACCTTTCAGTGGCTATCCAACATTATCATTTGTTGTGTTGCAAGCATCAAACAGTTGAGTAGATTTTTCATCTCAATAACGTTAAAAGCAAGAAAATTTGCTTCCTTTTAGACTGAAAGGTGTTCTTTGTTTCTCAGAATTCATGTTCAATATTGTTTCGACTGATTTATTGTGGAACTGCAGGACGACCTAACCGCTGCCTCAACATCTATGAACTGTACAGGATGGCACGAAGGACCCATAATATGCTCTTTTTCAGTCCGCCACCATTTGGTTTTGTGTCATATGTACCATAGAAAACGTTGATCTCCATGTGAATATCTCGTTCGGTCCAAGCAATGGTTGTGCGACACTTTTCGAACTAGCTGCCGGATCATATTGTGCATTTTGACCTATCTGTAGTGATGTCAAGTTGACTGATAACATGAGAAAGAGTGCATATCAAATATGAAGTGTAAAGATTTTGTTTGAGTCTAAAGTGGATGTGATTGTTCTGGGATTGAAATCAATTAACGTTCACAAAGGGATGATTAAAAAACGAGAAAAGACTCGTATCTTTCGCGGGATTTTACAAAAACAAGAGAACCGTAAAACAAAAATTAAATAATGTTGAAGATCCGTTGTTGTTGTAGTTGAAGAACTCTGAACTTTCCGTTAACATTTGTTGAGCTAAAACTATGAACGGTGCCACCAATTTGAGCTTGAAGTGATTAACATTGTTAAAACTCAAATAAGGCAATCGTGCAAGAACGATTCACCTTTAGAGCACAAACGGTTTGAAATTCGGCTGCACTAAGGACTAACATGAAATCTATTTTCAACAAGAAAGGTGTTATTCAACAAAGACTTGTGGTGTAATTGTAGTAAACCCATTGTAGGGGTTGCATGTGACAACTTTCCAATTATTGGTATTAATAAAAGATTCCACCATTTCACTTCTTTTCGTTTGAAGATTTATAAAAAAAATACACGCGTATAGACTTTGGCTCGCGGAGTCGTACGTTTATCGTCGTAAAACCAAATATACCACATTGAACGAAATGATTCACGAACAACGATGAATCATTCTAAGTCCCCCGTCTTTAAAAAACGTCACTCGAAACCGAAAAGCCAAAAATTAGTATAAAACGAGTAAGTTTCTTTTCACTGTGTTGATGTACTTCGTTCAAAGCTAGAAGCATTGGTTCGGGTGCTAATAAAGTATACTCGAATCTCCTATGAGATTTCGAGTTCGTTCGATTGTCACAAGTTGTTGGTTCGTTCCGGCTCTAGTGAGGGTACTCGTTCGGATGAGTCTTTGGAATGTTTAATTGTAAGTCTTTAGGTAGCCATCGTTCCGGTTTCAAGTCGTGGTCCAATCGTCCGTTCAAGAAGTTTTTAAACGCTCGTTCGAGAGTCCTTGATGAAAGTTACTGCGATCGGCTCAACTCAAAAAGTTACTCGTTCGGTCCTTGAGATTTTTCACTCGTTCGGCTCTTAAGTTTCACTCGTTCGATGATCAAGTTTTTTACTTCGTTCGGTTGTTGATGATATCAACTGGTTCGGCTTGATAGAAAATGAACTCGTTCGGTGGATGAAGAATCAACTCGTTCGGTTCGAGTTGTAAGGTGACTAGATCGGTTGTGCTTTAAAATGAACTCGTTCGGTTCCCACAAGTTTAAACTCCCGTTTTTTGGGTTCCGCATCAAGTTCAAACCGTGTCGGTTTTCCCTGAAAGATGAAACTCGTTCGGTTCACACAAGTTGAACTCGTTCTTGTCTTTGTCGTCTTAACAGAAACCACCAAAAACCAAACCGTCCTTGCTATAATCGTGGATCTGTTTCTTGTTGCTTTTCCGACCAATGAAACCTAGAACAAGATGAACCCAGAAAAAGCAAATAACCAAAAAAAATTAAAAATAAGCTAATAAAAGTTTAAAGATAAGCTGTCAAAAAGATGAACAACAGATCTGTCTATTTTGAGACTTTTGGAAGATAAAGGACCAAAATAAACTAATAAAAATGTAAAAAAAAACTGTTAACTAGCCACGAGCATAATAGAACATCAAGAAAAAAGAAGTGAACTTTTGTTGCAAGAAAAAAAAATTATGACGAAATGAAACAAAAACACATTAAGCCGAGATAGATAAGCTTAAAAAATTACCACAAACAAATCACTAAACCCACCCGAGGCGACTGATACCAAATGTCGGAACCCGATCTACACTTTCACTTCATATTACCCCCACGAATCGAACCAAGAAACTAGAAAAAAGATACATGTTTTAAGAGAGAAAGAAGATAGAGATATGAATAAAAAAAAGAAAAAGAACAGATAGTTATTTAGAAATAAGATAAGAGTATTTTTTTCTTAGTAGAAAATATATATATATATACCCCTACACATTTAATGTGACGCGTGGGATATTTAACTAGGACTCGGGCTCGGGTTTTGCTTGATTAAACCCTAAAACAATACAATATTAGTTTTTAACTATCGAGGGCCCCGATTCTCGATAATATACTATTACAAACTTATATATTAATTGACTGAGACATAAATACATAATGAACAACTTCATGTTCGACTCAATAATATGAGGCTAACAGATTAGAAGAAACACAAAATATGATATGTTATTTTTACATTAATACACAAAATAATTCTTAAGTTTACCTCGACCACAGACTCAGTCGAGAATTCTCTTGCATTCTTGTTAGGAAATAACTAAAAAAACGTTCATGGTAATAAGCGTCGAAATGAAAGTAAGAAAAGAAGTTTCAAATAAAAAACGTATAAACTCTTTTTTAATTTGAAAACTGGAACCTCATGGTACATTATGGTTACGTGAGACCTTTCGCACGTGTCCATCTCAGACTGTTGTGAAGGTACATACCAATTATATTTAATTTTATTTATATTCCACTTTTTTCAACTCTTGCAATCAACCTAATAAACGACCGTAAACCAATCGGTTTACATACCGATCGAAACACCTGAAACCGACACGTTGGGGACATTCCCCCAACGTGTCGGTTTCAGGAGTTTCGATCGTATGTAAACCGATGGTTTAAAATCATAAAAAGATAAAGTTAAAATAAAAAGAAAAAAGAAAAGAGGAAAAAAAAAAAAAAAAAAATAAAAGAACAATAAAAAATAAAAAAAAAAATAAAAACAAAAGAAATAAAACAAAAAAAAAAAAAAAAATAGAAAAAAACAAAAAATAGAAAACTAAAAAAAAAATACAAAGAAAAATATTTAAAAAAAAAAAAATAGAAAATAAAATAACAAAAATAAAAAAAACTTAAAAAAGAAAAAAAAAAAAAATCAAATAAAAAAAAAAAACACAAAAAAAAAAAAAAAAAAAAAAAAAGATAATAAAAAAAAAAAAAAAAAAATAAAAAAGATAATAAAAAATACCAAAAATAAAAAAACAAAAAAAATATAAAAAAAAAAATAAATAAAAAACAAAACATAAAAAGAAAAAAATAAAATAAAAGAATAAAATAAAAAAACAAAAAAAAAAAAAAAAAAAAAAAATAATAAAAATAAAATAAAAAAAAAAAAAAAAAAAAGTTAAAGTCAGATGGTGTAATAAAAAAAAAACAAAAAAAAAAATAAAAACTCCTTAAACAAACTAAAAATTAAAAAAAAAAATAAAATAAAAAAAAAAACAACTAAAAAACATAAAAAGAAAAACAAATCAAAAAAAAAAAGAAAAAAACATAATAAAAAAAAAAAAAATGAAAAAAAAAAAACTACAAAAAAAAAAAATAACAAATAAACATCAACAAAAAAAAAAAAAAAAAAAAAAAAAGAGAAAGAAATGAAAGAACCCCTTGTTAAAAAATACACCCCCCCCCCCCCCCCCCCGCGCTCCTCCAGCCCCCCCCCCACCCCACCCCCACCCCCCCTAACACCACCCCCCTCCCTCACCCCCACCGTCCCAGCCACACCTCCCCCCCCCCTCTCACCTCCCCCCCGACCACACCCCACCTCCATCACCGTACCTCCCCCCCTCCAAACCCCCACCCCCCCCCCCCCCACCAGTGGCGAACCCCACACCATCACCCCCCTTCACCAACCCCCCCATTCGAAAAACAACTGAAAATCAGCCCAATCTAATCACAAAGTCCTGTAAATTACAACCCCACCGACCTTCTACACGCCACTATGCCGGACCCCGATCAAGCGAAAACATTTAATTCAAATGAAACAACTTTTTCTTAAACTTATCATTCGACGACTTATTCCCATGAACGATTTTTCAGTTTTAAAATCCAACCCAGCCAAGCCCTACCATACCCCTCCTGGATTGTGTCAGCAGGACACCTTAAGACTTCTTATAGAGTACAAACCAGTAAAACTAACAAAATCATATAATGTGTGTAACTCTATCCAGAAACTTTATCCTCACCCACTAGCGGTCTAACCATGAAGTACGATCCATTCTGTAATTAATACTCAGTCAATTAAATAGTTACAGTTGTACTATACATATTATCGATACTCGGCTCGATAGATAACGAATAGAGTATATGAACGGTATTAATCCCAAGCAAAACCCGAGCCCAGAGTCCTAGTTTAAATATCCCCACGCGTTCACATTAAATGTGCAGGGTAAATATATATATATTTACTACTAATAAAATTCATCTTCTCCTTATTACTAATAATATCTTTTCTTTTTCTCTCATCTCTCTCTTCTTTCTCTCTCTAAACCATTATCTTTTTTCTAGTTTCTTGGTTCGATCCGTGTTGTGTAATATGAAGTGAAAGGTGTTATCGGGATCCGACAATTGGTATCAGTCGCCTCGGGTGGGTTTAGTGATTTGTTTGTGGTTAATTTTTTTAAGCTTATTATTCGGCTAATTTGTTTTTGATTTTCATTTCGTTATATTATTTTCTGCAACAAAATATCCACTTTATTTTTCTGATGTTCTATTATGCACGGGCTATAACAGTATTATTTTTACATTTTTTATTAGTTTATTTTGTCCTTAATCTCAAAAGTCTCAAAATAGACAGATCTGTTGTTCATCTTTTGACAGCTTAACATTTTAACTATAATAGCTTATTTTTAATTTTTTGCTTATATCATTTTCAGGGTTCATCTGTTCTTGTTTCATATGGCAGAAAAAGCAACAAGAAACAATCCACGATTATAGCAAGGACGGTTTGTTTGGTGGAATCTGGTTAAGACGACAAAGACAAGAACGAGTTCAACTTGTGTGAACCGAACGAGTTTCATCTTTCAAGGACCGAACGAGTTTAAACTTGTGGGAACCAAACGAGTTTAAACTTGTGGGAACCGAACGAGTTCATTTTAAAGCACAACCGATCTAGTCACCTTACAACTCGAACCGAACGAGTTGATTCTTCATCCCACCCAACGAGTTCATTTTCTATCAAGCCGAACCAGTTGATATCATCAACAACCGAACGAAATAAAAAAACTTGATCATCGAACGAGTGAAACTTAAGAGCCGAACGAGTGAAAAATGTCAAGGACCGAACGAGTAACTTTTTGAGTTGAGCCGATCGAGTAACTTTCATCAAGGACCAACGAGTTAAAAACTACCATGAACCGAAACGAGTGGAACACGACATGAACCGAACGAGTAACATTCCAAAGACCACCGAACGAGTACCCTGCCACTAGAGCCGAACGAACCAACAACCTTGTGACAACCGAACGAACTCGAAATCTCAAGGAACCGATCGAGTATACTCTAGTTAGCACCGAACCAGTGACCTTCTAGCTTGAACCGAACTACATCAACCACGAGAACAAAAACTACACGTTTTAACTAATTTTGGTTTTTCGGTTTCGAGTGACGTTAAACGACGGGACTTAAGAATTATATCATCGTGTTCGTGACATCATTTCGATCAATTGGTATATTTAGTTTTTACCGACGATAACCGTACGACTCCGCGAGATCAAATTCATATACGGTGTATTTTTATTTATAATCTTCAAACGAAACGAAGTGAAATGGAGGGAATCTTTATTATTACCAATAATTGTAAAGTTGTCACATGCAACCCCTACATGTTTACTAACAGTTACACCCCAATCCTTTGTTGCAATACAACCTATCTTGTTGAAAAAATAGATTGCACTGTTAGTCCTTAGTGCATCTAATTCACCAGTAAGAGCTCTAAAGTGAAACCGATTTGCACCGATTGTCCCTTATTGAGTTTTAATCAATCGTTAATCACTTCAAGCTCAAAATTTGTGCACCGTTCATAGTTTTAGCTCAACAAATCGTTAACGAAAGTTCAAGTTCTTCAACAACAAAACTTTCAACATCAATTAATTTTTGTTTTACGGTTTCTTCTTGATTTTGTAAAATCCCGCGAAAGATACGATTCTTTTCTCGGTTTTAATCAATCCCGTGAACGTTAATTGATTTCAATCCACAACAACAATCACATCCACTTAAGATCCAACAAAATCTTTCACACTTCATAATTGATAGCCATTCATTCATCATGTCTACTCCAGTCAACACATCCTCAACAGATAGTCAAATGCACAATAATATCATGGCAGCTGGTTCGAAAGATCGACCACCAATGCTTGGACCAGGAAGATATTCACAATGGAGATCACGTTTTCTATGGTACATTGACACAAAACCAAATGGTGGCGGACTGAAAAAGAGCATACTAAGTGGTCCCTACGTGCCAACCACTGTACAAGTTCAAGCTGTTGAGGCAGCGGAAGGTCGTCCTGCAGTTCCACAACATACATCAGTCGAAACAATATTGAACATGACTTCATAGAACAAAGAACACACTTTCAGTCTGAAAAGAGCATTTTCTTGCTTTTAACCGTATGGAGATGAAAATCAACTCAACTGTTGAAGCTGCAACACAACAAATGAAATTGGAAAGCCATTGAAAGGCTACAACAGTGTGAATCGTTGGAACGTACAAGATGTAAAGACCATCTGTTCTGGAATTTGGGAAGTTTACTTCTCGAGACGGAAATCCATGAGTCGTATCACTCACGGTTTTAACAAATTGATGAATGAGTTGATAATGGAACAACTTGCAAGTTACAACAATGCAATGAAAATGTTCAATTTTTTCAACAACTTCAACCAGAATGGTCAAGAATTTGTGACGATTGTCAAGCAAGCAAAAAAGATAGACATCGTCTCATATCACAAACTGTTTGCATCTGAAGCATTTCAATTGAGGATAATGATATCCCGTGCTGAGAGAATAGCCAAAAGTGCAAAATCCATTACACACATTGCGGCTGCTCAACCAATTCAATAATATACTATCAAAGCACAAAACCTCAAAGATCAAATGCAACATCATCTTCCACAGACCGAAGTGCATACTACCAACACAAAGGCAAAGAGATCGCCAAACCAATTACACCTCAATCTAGTCGTTCAGTTCTGATAAGACTGTGATCCTGAACAAGCTCAGAGGACAATGAAGTGCAAAGAATTTGGTACCGCTTACAAAGTAGTTCAGAAGCTCTACAAACCCTACCAACAACAACCTTCGAACTTCATCAAACTCCAGAACAAGACTCGAAGATCACCACACCAATGTATATACAATGACAATCAGTCAAGGCAGTTTGGAATCAAAGGACAATGACAGTTGCTGGGGCTAGGGAAACAGTAGGTAGTCAGGTAGTGCAACAGATTGGGATACAGTGCTTTAACTGCAAGGGATATGGGCACTATGCAAAGGAATGCAGGAAGCCAAAGCGGGTTAAAGACTACGCGTATCACAAGGAAAAGATGATGATGTGCAAACAAGCTGAACAAGGTGTTCCTCTGCAAGCTGATTGGCTAGAGGACACGGATGAAGAAATTGATGAACAGGAATTGGAAGCACATTACAGCTACATGGAAAAGATTCAGGAGGTCTCACCTGAAGAATCCAGTTCTACTGGTCAGCCATTGGAACAGGTACAATCATGGATAAAGTAAATGTGAATACAATTGAGACGACATTCTGAGCAATCGCTGAACATTAACGACACAATGTTTTTTGGAGAAGGATGAACAATGTCACTCCTTATTCTCAAATATATGTACAATGATAATCAGGCTGATCAAAATGCTGTAGAATGATTTGATGACGTGATGCGCTATATAGATTTAATTGCTAATTTAACTCAATACGAGTAAAAGAGGGGGAACAAAACATTGTAAAGCAATTAAAGAAAGTCAACGCATCATTGACTCAAGAATTGGAAAATTGAAAAACTAACCTTGATGAACCAATAGTGCTCTGGGGAGCTATTAGTTGTCGGGATTAGTTGTCTGATTGCACTTCCAGAACAAACGGAATGAGTTTGAGGAATACAAAGCCTTTAATGACCGGACGATTGAATTTAGAGAGTTCTTCAAACAAAGTTAAATGAAACTCTAGACTATTAGCTTTAAAAGACATTGAAATAAAGAAGGTTAAAGACAAAAGCCTATAATTTCAGTTCTTGATCCAGAAACACGATGATTTAGTCAAAAAGAGTCTTTTTAACTAAGTCACAACTGGGAAGTTATCTCAAAAAGAATACACTACGGCAATTCGATTTAAGGTTAAAGAATGAAAAAGAAATGACAAAATGATTGAAATGGACAAACTTAAGTTTTTGAAACGAAATTGTTTATACTCGTAATCAGGTCAATTCAAACCATTCATATGTTAGCACCAAAATGACGCGACATATAAATGGTAGACTAACCTTTGCCAATCTCCAAGGTACCACAAAAGGCTCATCTGAAAAGCCCCGTTTATAGAGATCCCAATTGATAATTCTTATCATGCAAACAGATTTCCGCCTGAAAGGAAGAGGACCAAGGACTCTTGAAAATGGAGAGTAGATCAAATTGAATAAAGACGACAGTGAAACCATATGACTACACTAATCAGAATAGTCTTTAGAAATTTTTAAAGGACCCTCACTGAGTTGTTATCTTTATCAGATTGGAACGCGCAAAAGAAGTTAAGAAGACAATGTGGAGAAAACCGTTTGTTAGAACAAAACCAAACATTGCTAAAAACGTTGCCTTTCTACCCGTTTCAAAATCCATTAGTAAAAGTAACAAGTTTTTTTAACGAATGACATTCAACATCATCAATTTAGGGAAATTATTGATCAACTTTGTTTAAACATACTAGTGATTATTTTTGGTACCAACTCTCATGATATGGAACATTTGATAAAAACCTGTATTAATGCCTCTTTCCATAAAAAATCAAAAGATAGTTTCGCTTGACATGAACATAAATGGAAATGCAAGCAGAATTTGATTACGTTAAATCCCTTGAAAAGATATTGACAACTGAATCTGAAAAGGCTGATTTTCAAATATGTATGATCTACTTCTTAAGAGAGGTGTCTAAAGATGTTATTGTTCATATGTATGCATTCTCTTCTGAATTAAAATGCTCATACAGAATTGCAATGCATGTATCTTCAAAAGACAAAGAATGTGAATGTCATGCACAAAAGCTGTCAAAACCAACTTGATCAGTTAATAACGAAGTTCATAATAAGCTTTAAAGATTTTGCTGAGAACTTGAAAAACACTCGATTCTCTTAAACTTCTTTACAACATTGTAAAGAACAGATGAAAAAGCAACCCAGCTAGCAAGAAAATGCTTCAAATTATTTCGAAAGAACTTGAACAATATCATGAAATACAAGATTTTGAAAGCGCAAATGCAAGATAAGGCACCATCTTTACAAATTAGTAAGGCTAACAAGGGTCAATAAGAATAGTTCCAAAAGGTTGTTGTTATAATACCCTAAACCCTCTCCCACTTAAATTGTCACTCCCACTCCCATTGTCAATCCCAATCCAACTATCACTCCTACTTCCATTGTCAATCCTACTCAAACTGTCACTCCCACTCACAATGTCACTCCCACTCCCAATCCCACTCCAACTGTCACTCCCATTCCCAATCTCACTCCCACTCCTACTCATAACCAAGTTACTTTACAGAATTTTCCTCAGAATAGAAAACAGGAATGCATAGGATTGCCACTAGCACAAAACAAAACAAAGAACCGCAGTTGCCTCATGCTTCTAGGAATACTAATCCTCACGTGTCTAAATCTACAGGAGTAACTCACCCTACTAGTGTTAGCAGACCACAGCTTAAGAGCTATCAAGTGAAAGATAAGGTCGTGCCAAACATTAGTCAAGTGAAGTTTACAAACAAGGAAGTAGAAGACCACCATAGGATTTCTAGTATTTTTAAGAAAACAAAATCTGTAACTGCGTGTAATGACAGCAGAACTTCGAATGCGAATGCTGTTTGTGCTGAATGTGGAACATGTGTGTTTAATTCTAATCATGATGCTTGTGTTTCTCGATACTTGAAAGACGTGAATGCTAGAACTAAGAAGCCTAATGTAGTGCCTATTAGTGCTAGTAAACCCAAGAGAAAAGCGAACAAATCTGTTGCAACACCCCATAAGAAAACAGTTGCATCAGATACCACTATTCAGAAATCCAAGAGTTACTATAAGAAGTTGTATGAGAATACAAATCAGGAATGGAAATGGTGGATAGCTAAGAGATGTCCATCAGGTTATACATGGACACAAAAGCCACTTAGGACCAAAAAGATATGGATGCCTAAGATTAGGAAAGATGATGAATCAACAAGTATTAGTCCCACTATAGACATTGTCTCTAGGATAACTAATGTCTTGAAGATATCAAATTCCTTAGGATCCAATTTGTCCAATGTTCCATCGTCCTCTAACTCTCTTGCAGATTGTACAACTCATCCTATTCATTGTTGACTCTGGATGCACAAAGCACATGACGGGCAATCTCAAGCTGTTGTGTAATTCTGTGGAGAAATTTCTGGCTACTGTTCGCTTTGGAAATGGTCAATGTATAAAGATGTTTGAACAAAGCAGTTCAAGCCTCGGTCATCAATGTTTAAAAGATGTTTGAACAAAGCAGTTCAAGCCTCGGTCATCAATGTTTAAAAGATGTTTGAACACAGCAGTTCAAGCCTCGGTCATCAATGTCAAATGATGTCTGTTCACATCAGTTCAGGCCTCGTTCTTCATCAAATGACTTCTGATCATAACCGTTCAGAACTCGGAATTCAAGACCACAGCAATGAACCGTCAAGTTCAAAGTTGGTTCCAAAAGTTGTTCCTCTAGCAGTCAAGACAGCTACATCACGACAAGAGTTGGAATCATTATTCCACCATCACATAGCAATGCTGAGGACAACAGGTATATATATACAAATACAAAATCATAAAATCAGAAAATTTCCAAAAAGAATCTTCTCGACATGTCTCTTGGAATCGATAACATTTACGTGCTTAGAAATGTCGATTAACATTGACACGGGTGTGTAAATGAAGTTCGAGCGAGAGTTTGCAAATAGTTTCAAAACATGTCATTTCTAATTTTCTAAATGGCTTATGTGCAAATGTCAGTACATAACCCGGACTTCAAATAAAGGAAAGTTTATATCTTATCCTCACAACGAGAAAATTAACGTTTCTCGGTCTTGAGCTGTTCTTACAAGACATTCAATGTTTTTAGCTCAAGAAAAAGGATAGTGTACGTTTCAGTGCGCTTACCCTTAGCGTTAGAAGAGAAGTCCTCTAACATTTGGTTTTTCAAAATTGTGTGTTCAACACTCCAACCCTCACAATGTTTTCAAAAGACAACAATTTCTC
>BQNB010126856.1:0-19531 GCA_026074375.1 Tanacetum coccineum | reverse complement strand
GTTCTGATCCTTTTTGTGTACTTATATTTATATTTACTTATTGACACATAAAAAGAAGGGTTGGTTCGCGCGTAGTCAGTTCCCGTCTTCACGAGGGAACAAATATATTCTCGTGGCCGTTGACTACTTGTCAAAATGGGTTGAAGCGAAAGCGCTCCCCACCAATGATGCCAGAGTCGTTTGCAAATTCCTAAAATCTCTCTTCGCCAGATTTGGTGCCCCTCGAGCTATCATAAGTGATCGTGGAACTCATTTCTGCAATGACCAATTTGCAAAGGTCATGCAGAAATATGGAGTCACTCACCGTCTCTCCACCGCATATCATCCACAAACAAGTGGGCAAGTTGAGGTGTCAAATCGAGGTTTGAAACGTATCCTTGAAAGGACCATAGGTGAAAACCGTGCTTCCTGGTCAGACAAACTAGATGATGCACTATGGGCCTTCCGCACAGCTTACAAAACGCCCATCGGGTGCACTCCGTATAAGCTTGTGTATGGAAAGGCATGTCATCTACCGATCGAGTTAGAGCACAAAGCCTACTGAGCCCTCAAGCATACAAATTTTGATATTCAAACCGCGGGTGATCACAGGAAAGTTCAACTGAATGAACTAAATGAACTTCGTGATCAGGCCTACGAGGGCTCTCAAGCATACCAATTTTGATATTCAAACAGCGGGTGATCACAGGAAAGTTCAACTGAATGAACTAAATGAACTTCGTGATCAGGCCTACTTTGATCTATAAAGAGAAAACCAAGAGGATACACGATACTAAGATCAAAAACCACGTTTTCAACGTTGGTGATCGTGTCCTCCCTCTTTTCAACTCCTAGGACTGAAGATTTTTCTCGGGCAAATTGAAATCCCGTTGGAGTGGACCATTCACTCATAACCCAAGTATTTCCTTATGGCATGTCGAGTTATCTCAAACTCCGGGCCAACTTTAAAGTGATGGTCATCGTATAAACACATACGTTGGAGGGGACCATTACTCAACGAGTTATCCCAATCATCCAGACGTTCCCCATGGAACCCATAAATTCAGGAGACCGGGTCAAGCGTGGGACCCTAAACAAGTGCTTCGTGGGAGGCACCCATGGTATCTAGTAGTAGTAATAAATAAGTGTTTGTGTGAGAAGGTTTTCATTTTCCATTACCCGTGTTTTGTCCATGTTTTGTGTGCTTTGTATTGTATGTCCAGGATTTCCCGGATTGTGAAGACTCTCGTACTTGCAGTATCCACAAGAGTTTCACATCCTCAGCTTCATTTTGGGAATCCAGTATCCAAATCTAATCGACTAACGTTTTATCTTTTGGCACACTTCATAAACGGCCTTAGATTTACGTAGGAACCCCTTTGAAACATCGAGGACGATGTTTAGTTCTAGTATGGGGGGATCTTCGATTTGATTTTTGCCTGCAGTCGTTGTTATCACGTAATCCCGTTTTTACCACCAAATTTTTGCAAAAATACCAAAAAAATGAAAAATTTTAAAAATTTTCAAAAATAAAATAAGTGTTTTGTCACAGTTCTTGATTTCTAATGGTAGAATAAGAAGAATTTTTTGACTCGATCGGGCGTGTTGAGCCCTAGCTAGTTCCTCAACTTATCGTTTGTAGGCTAAGCTTTCACGAATTCGATTGCTTCGAATTTTAATAAGGTGAAGAACAAGAAGTGATAGAGTTAAATATAAGTTTATGTGCTGAACAAAAACTTATATGAGTAACTTGTGGCTTTTTCTCCCATTAGCTTCTAATCCACCTAATCATACGTACTCAATTCAGTTCAACTAAGTCAATCAATGTTTTTAGAAAAAGCTTCAAATTTGTATCTTGATTCTTTAAAGCGAGAATTTTTCTGTTCTTAATAATTCGAAAGTTAAAATGCAAAAAAGGAAGCATGAATGAGTATGAATTGCAAAAATGCATGAAATATGAAATTTGCCATGAAGCCCATACATTTGTTTTATGGAACAAGTAAAAGATAGTGTCGTGACATTCCACTCCGCTAACCACGAGGTGGTGGTTCACTAAGACATCTTTACTTCTATGGCTTTGGTGTGTTGTGATAGCTCACAGGAGCTAAGGACTAGGTGAGGGTTCAAACTAAGAAACTTATCCTTAGCCTTATTAGAAGAAGTGTTTGTTTGATTTCCATACGCTTGCAACGGGGTGGGTTTTCAAAACTAAGAAACATCGTCATTGATGTGATTATCCTACTAGGGAGCGAGGCCTAGGTAGGTGTTTCAACTAAGCAAGCATTCCTAGGCTTTAAGAACTTATGAGTTAATTGATGATGTGTTTGCAAAGTTCTAAGTTAAAATCTCGTTCTTAAAATCAAGTTACAATGTCCTAATAAGTGTTGCTTTGATCATGATTCTTTTGAAATCAACGACTATGAAAATCAGGTGATCTATGGTTGAGTTGAAATGAGTAACACAATTAAACCTACACTCATGATGGGAGTTAAAAGTTCACATGGGGTTTCATACGTATGAGTGCTTAGCATTTAGGCTTATATGTCAAATGATCGTGTTTAATTGGCTTGGTTTGGAGCTAGTGAAAAATCGGGGACGATGAATTTACCGTCACGAACATCCGTAGATTATTCTATGGGCGTTTCTCATTTCTATGATCCCAATGTTGAGATAATAAAGGAAGTCAACAAAAAAGAAAAAAGGAAAATCCAAAAATATTAAGGATAGTTAGTGTACAAATAAAAAAATGGTGAAAACGGGACTTGTCGAAGCTTTTGATTCTTTAGTTTCCCTTGACGAACACTTTGACTACTTTCAAAAGTTTTTAGGCGAGGGGAATTAAGATTCTTAGTTTTCGTTAAATGTTTAACTTCATAAAACATTGCGTGAGCACGGCAATCCTTAGTATTGGGGGATTTTGTATGTGCTTAATTACACATACCTTTTACCTTTAAAAATGAGCTAAATAACCAAAAACGAACTTAAAATGCAAATATATGCGCGTTTTGCTAATTGTGTTGATGCAGGAAAACGGTAGCTAGAAAAGGACGAAAAAAAGCCAAAACTTCAAAACCGACCTTTTTCGGAATGGAAAAGACTGTAAAAGACAAAGCCAAATCGAAGCCGAAAAGTCAATCAAGTCAAAAAGTCAACTGATCAAGGTCAAAGTCAACCCAAGTCAACCCCGAGGCCAAAGTCAAAGAAATATAAGTTTAGGGACTGAAATTGTAAATCCCTAAACTTATATTTATAAGAAGAAAAGAGAAAATGAAAGACAAAGGGCAAACTTGCCAATGTGCCAAAGTGTAGTAAAGGGGCATAAACTGCCAACTATTATAACTGTACACCAAAGGGACGAGTGTTGCAACTAGTTATATAAATCTTGGGGATTGTTTTGGCCAAGTCCCAAGTTTTATAACCTAAGGAACGACGGGTGCAAATAAACAAATAACCATGAGGGGCCAACCTTGCCATTTGCCCAAACCTTTACTCTGTTATAACCAAACTTTTTTTCCCGCTCGTTTTTTCCCTCCCAACACAACTCACGGGTGTAAAACCCCATTTTTACCCTGTAGATTACCACCACCACCATTGGGGTAATTCAATTTTCCCCCCCCCCCCTCACTACCTTTCACCAGCTACAATATGCCAAGTTGCAATCTACAAACCTCCAAGGTTCATTTCGATGGCCAAGATTGATTTTTGATGAGTGAGGGCCAGATTAGGAGGCTTGAAGCCACTAACAAAACAAACACACCCCTTTTTGTGTGTTTCAAAGAGCACAACAGAAGGAGAGAAGAAAGAAGACCTAGTTGTATTTGTTGCTATAATGCTTGTAAGCCATTGTTGCAAAAACCAGAGAGTTTTATGTATGTCGTTTTGTGTAGTCTTATAAAGTAGTTTAAGTTGTTTTTAAGTTATTTCTCTATGCATTGTAATTCTCAGTTTTAATGAAAAATTCAGCTATTTTTTACTCAATCAGTCTGCAATTACGTCATTTGAGTCCATTTTTGTTCATAATTGCCCATTTGATTTCAATGAGCTAAACTTCAGTTTAAAACTTGGTAAAAGTCTTACATATGTTTTCAGTCAATTTTAGTTCATAATTTCCCCATTTGTTTCAAGTTTGGAAGCTTTATGGAGTACTAAGCTAAAAAAAGGTTATTTGCTTATTGCCAAGTTAGAGGCTTGGGGACGCCACTTAGGTGTATTTTTTTAAGCACTCACTTACAGAGTGGCTTTGGTTCTGAGAATACAAAAAATCCAAGGTTTCATTCTAAATTTTATTTAGCCTTAATTTTTAGTTAAGGCATTAGCTTATTTAATTTTAATTCTGTTCAAATCTTTGCAAATCATTTGTTTATGACTTGTTATTTATATTTTAAGTTTTCATTGAAAAAATGTGTGCAATCTCAGTTTATAACTTAAAACTGCCAAGTTAGTGTAATAAGCTAGCTGAGAAACTAGCTTATTTTTCTTAATAAGCTAGGACTTTTAGTGTTTAAGTAGTTCAAATAGGTTAGTATAAAATGGAGTAGATATAAGGTTTTGTCAGTTTAAGCTTTAAAAATAGATTTTAGATAAAAAATTAATTGGACAGTTAGACTTAAAGGGTGTTTGGCATAAAGCCTTAAAAAGGGTCAAAATGGTTTTTGACTTTGGTGTTAGGGTCACTTGTCAAGTTTAAGCACAAGTTTTAAGCTACTTTTAATTGTTTTTAAAACATTTTTAGTTGGAAAATTGTTTTTCAAAGGTATAAAAGCCTTCTTTGAAACTGTGAGACTTTTAAGAGACACCACAAGTGCTTATTTAGTTAAGCACTTGTGGTTTGAGTTTAAGCATAAAAAGAGTGTGTTTTGTGTGTCTAAACAAAAGGGGGATGTCAAAAAGCCCTTTGTCTTTGACTTTGGTAAGTCAAAGTTCACCAAGGTCTTAGTGTCACAGTTTTTTTAAAAACCCAACTCCCTTTTTCACTATCAAAAATAAGCAAGTTAAATTGATTTTTAAAAGCTCAAAATTGGTGCACAAGCTGTTTAGCTAGAACACTCAATCTGTTTTAGCTTATTTGTGTGTTTAGAGCTTATTTGACAGCTTAAAATAAGCTGTCAAATAAGCCCTTGAGATTTGCCTTAAAGCTCCCCTGGTGCAAAGGGGAGACTTTAGGCTTATTTTTCTCAGCCATTAAGAGTTCTTAAGCCCAAGTTTTTGGCTTATTTTAAGAGTCTATAAGCTCTTAGATAAGCCCTCAAAGTTTCAGACTTTAGTGAGCTTATTTGCTGGCTTATTTTTAAGCCAAAACTTGCCCTTTGACTGTTTTTGCATGATTTAGGTGTAGGGATTGCTTAATTTTCATTTTTGCTTATTTAGCTTATGTAATAAGCTCCTTTGTGTCCCAACAGCTTATTTAGATCATTTAGTTAGTTGTTAAGTTTGCTTAGCCTTTTTCCAAGCTTATTTGTCCAATGATTTAGTGTAATTTTAGTTTAAGCTTTATTGTGTTTCTGTCACATTAAGCTGCTTCCAACAGCTTATTTAGTTTAGCTTTTCCTTTTCTTTTCAGCTTACCTAGGTTAGTTTAGACCCTTTAGCTTATTTAACCCTTAGTCTTAGCTTATTTCGACCAAATGTCCAAAAAGACTTAGTTTTTTTTAAGCTCTTAAGCCTTATAAGCTACTTCTGTCAACTTTAAGCTTATTTTTAAGCTTATTGACAGCTTTTCTCAAAAAGTTGTAGAAGACAAAGTTGTTAAGCCCCACGAGCTTAACAACTTTGCTTCTTTGAGTTTTCGAAAAAAAAGGGAAAGACACTTGGCCCGGGTGAGCAAGACTCGAACCCGGGACCAAGCGATACATCCCCCTTTTACACACACACTCTACCACTGCGCCCTTGGGTCTTTTTCGTTAAAGACTCAAGGGACTTTGCTTATATACACGTTTTGAGCCTAAAGGCTTATAAGCTGAAATAGCTTATTCGGGGCTTATTTTTTAAGCAAATTTTGTGTTTCTCATTTTTCGTAGGATCTTCATAGTATAAAGTATTTTTTGTAAATTTTTCAGAATTTTTCGTAATCGTTTAATATTTTTTATAATTTAATTTAGTTAAAAGTTTATTTAATTCATAAAAATTACAAAAATTATCAAAAAAATATTTTGCTTTTTAGAAAATTTTCTTTTATCATCTAGTTTGTAGGAAAAATATAAAAATTTTCGTAGGGTCATTCTTTACAACTTTGCACTTTTTAAAGAACGGTCCGGGTGCGGTATTTTGTTTTGACTCTGTTTTTGGGGGTCAAACGGAACTGATTTTTCGGTCTTAGTCTTTTTCTTTTCGTTATTTGTCCCATAGAGTAGTTTAGAAGTGAAAAATTCTCTGTAGGTTATTTTTAAAGATTTTAGGTTTTTCCCCCTTTTGTTCGGGATTCGGGCCCTCGTTTTCTAGTTTAATTTCATAATTTCTAGGTTTTTCTTAAACGTTTTTGTTTGTTGTTATATAATTTGACTTTTTCAACTTCTCAAATCAATTCCTTCCTTCAAACTCAAATCTTCGATTGTATCGATTGTCCATTCCAGCCTCGTTGGGGATAAACGACCCGGGAACATTCTATACTACTTCTCGGTATCATTGATCTTGTTGATTTTTAGACTTATATATATATTTTATATTTTATTATATATTATATATATATATAGTGTGAAAAGCACCAATCAATTTTTGGCGCCGCTGCCGGGGAAGCTGTGAAGCCGATTATCGTTACGTTTGATCAATTGTGTTTGAAACTGTGAATATTTTCTTTTATTATAAAATAAAAAAATAAAAAAAAGTACAAAAATATTTTTCATTTCTTTTGGTATAATTATCAGATAAAAAAAAAACCAAAAATATAAAAACATTGTAAGACTAAACTCGTTCGGTCCTTGAGGAGTTAAGCTCGTTCGATCCCCACTAGATAAGGCAAGATCGATTCCCACTAGACTTTGGTCGTTCGGTCCTTGAGGAATTGAGCTCGTTCGATCCTCCTTGTTTTCCACTCGTTCGGTCCACACAAGAGTGTCGCTCGTTCGGTTCCAACTTCTTGAATTCGATCGGTTAGAACTAAATATGAAACTCGTTCGGTGGACACAAAACACGAATCCAAAGACCTTTTTCTTGCTAGAAAACACCACGAACAACCTGTAAATCTCCAAGAATTCGCTACAAAAGATATGATTAGCACGAACAAGTAATGATTACACGATTCAAGACCACGAATTCGATCAAGACGCTTGTTTCCTCTCTCTTTTTTTTAATATTCGAACCTCAAACAAGAAGAAAAAAAATCTCGATTCCTTTTTTTTTAAATAAATTCGAACCAAAAAAAATCAAGACCCCCTTTTGTTTTTGTTAATTCTTTTCGAACCAAAAAAAATGAACAAAAGAAAATCACGATATCATTGATTGCTAACAAGATGGTTTGATTGATATTAGATTAAACATAAACCATCTTTGAATCAAGATTCAAAACAAACAATTAATCAAAACAAAGAAATCGAAACCCCCTCTTTTTTTTTGAAATCAAGAAAAAATAAAACACAAACCAAATCAATTCATCAATCTTGTAGGCTCTTGATACCAATTGTAGGTTCTAATGATCATTCATACAAACCTTAACAATGATGTGCAGAATCAAGATGCAGGAAAATAAAGACTTTATTGATGATTGAAAGAAAACCTTTTGGTGGCTAAAAACCCTAATAACAATATTGACTAACTAAACTGTCTAACCTATGAAAGAGAAAAACATAGAGTATTTATACTCTAAAGGGAATAGGCCTTTGTGGGCTTTTTGCATCTTGGCCCGTTTACATAATATTACACGCTTAAACGAGCTAGTCTTTTGTCTTGTATCTTCGAGTGACCGAAGCTTCTTTGTTTGGGTCCATTTATGTGATCCTAACATAACATGATTCAACTAACATGCTTTAATTCTAGTTTTCATAATCCTAATCAAGATGTATGGAATTTTTAGATAAGCGTAAGCAAGATGTTTTAATCTTTTATTCAAGATCTATAGGTTGTTTGGTTTCGATTACATATTGCTTGATTTAATGGATGTCTTATATTTTGTCATCTTACATGTGTAGTTGTCACATTTGATATTTACCTTGTTTGGTTTTTCAAAAGCCAAGAGATGTGCTTATTTGTGACAATGAAAAATATGTTATATTGAGAGTGTATTAAGAATGCTCCATTGCATGTCTTGTGAAATGAATCTCATCAATATTATTTATCTTAATTAAGTTTGTGATTCTTTAATGATAAATGATTGAAAAGAGACATATTTTATTTTTAAACAAATATTCTTTTTCTAAAATAATTGAATAAATGTATTTTTACTTGTTTATGCATTGACACATATTGTGATAGGTTATTTTTCAATTCTAATAACTTATATTTTTCAAATTATATGTAGTGTATTTTCTTGTAACACAACCATTTATGCTACTAAGAAAATAAAATGAATATGACATATATTATCCTTTATTAATCGTTTAATACGATAAGTCCATAAATTCTTTAAACATAATGTTTCCCAAACATCATGTCATCCTAGGTAAATAAACAATAATATTATTCTTATTTGAGAATTTAGTTAAAAGTGAATTTTGGCTTTGAGTTGTGCTTTTATGTTGTATGAGCAAAGTTTACATATGTTGTTAGTTTGCTCGTGTTTGGTTTTTTAGAAATGACACATTTAACAATTGCTTTGCAATGTAAATTGCTTGAATATTTCGGACGAAACATCCAAGTGGTCAATCCTAATTCATTGTGTATTTAGCATGTATTAAACATATTAGTATAATATTTGGAACACAACTATTGGACAAGTAGACTCAATATGGCATCATCAACACAAGTGTGAGTTATGATTTGATGCATATTCTTTTCCTCTAAAAAAAGATGTAATTATTTTCCCATCAATCAAGTGTGATTGAGTTATGTAGATCCAAGATGATATCTTTTTTATATTTTGATATAATCTTGAAACTAAACAAATAAGAATCCGATTTCATGTCCATACACGAAAACTTGTCAATTAGATTCAATAAAGATATCAATCATAATTTAAATAATGAATTGATATATTCTCGAAATCTTTCTTGACTCTCACGAACACTCGTTTAAAAGAAAATAAATAAATATTTAAATAGTGAGTTCCATTAATCCTAAGATTAGTTGTAAGGCGAGGTTGATGAATAATGATAAGTTAATTCCTTATTTCAAGATTGTCGTAAATTTTACTTGTGCGAAAAACTATTTGTTGTTATGTATAATATGCATAGTTTTTGATATTTTATGAGTATATAAATGAGTTTTCTAACCATTTTTATACTACACGCATCTTTTGTAAAATACTATATGTTTTTTAAGCACAAGCATTTTCTTTTTCTTAGTTACTAATGTATTGATACAATCTTTTCGTTTGTTTAACCAACCCAAGGTCAAACAAAGCAAGTTGTTAAAAAATATTTAAACGTGTTGTTGAAAATAGATTAAATAGTTAGAAATATTTAGGTGACTAGTTTTAACACATTTAATAATATACTTGACAAGTTATTGAACTTTTAGTCCTAAGTATATTCTCATACTCGAAAAGATTTACAAAATGTTTATGTAACAATTGTAAATTAAATGATCTATACCTATATGCAATGCAAATACAATTTCGCAACTTGGTACAAGAAATCTAGCATAAGTTCTAGTTAGGCATAATCTGAAAAAAACTAGCTACAAACGAATAGTGTACATGGCACATGTGCTTAAATATTCAATTAGCTCAATTACAAATAGCAACGATCATTTAATAATTTCAATTAACAAACTTAAGACACAAAGAAGTGCACATAATCACATAGCATAACACATAAGAGTATTTGTCGTCGTTTTGTGTATTAGATACAACAATGTATACTTAGCTCAGTTTTGTTTGAAAACAAATTAGTTTCTTCCCCATTTCAAAAATTAACCAATTTTAATATTTTTGAAAAGTTAATTACACCATTTTTCAAATATATACTGACTAGAAATGTTCCACTCGAAAGAAAAAGATAAAATACAAGTTTTACGCTAAAAAGAAACTCAATGTTTTGGACAATAAGTAATATTTTGTATTTTTGACCAACTTAGGTTTATTGTTAATACTTGTAAATGTTCTTATATGAAAGTAGACTCAATTATCTTTAAAATGGCGAGTGACACGACTTCTACGGACTTACGGTTGATTTTATATGAATTTTCATAGTTTTTGAAAATCTGCCGAATCAGACAGGTGGTCCCCTGATTGATAAGGGGGCGGCCAAGAATTAAGGGGACCGGCCATACACTTTAAGGGGGCCGGCCATCTGACACTCAAATTTTCCATTTTTTTGTACAAAATTGTTTATTGACTTTGCAAAAAGGTGTACAACTTTCTGATCGTGATATCGAACATATAACACTTATTTTAAGCATCATTTTTACCTCGAGCTAGTATAATTAGTGTATTTAACAACAAAACTAATACAAGTTAAGCAACAAAACACTTTTCATATTTAATCCCCCTTCATGGGTAATTTGATACATAGATCGTACTCAATTTTTAAAACCATTTGTTTTGAAAATTAGAGTGACGTGGCTCTGATACCAATTGTGGAAATCGTAGAATACCAATTATGGAAATCGTAGAGGGGGGTGAATACGTTTCCATTTAAAAACTTAAAATATTTCGTATCAAATTATCTATCAAGTTAGATGCAATATGATAAGTGTGAATAATACATCTATATCTAGTAGAACATGTCATAGCAATATAAGCACAATCACAATGTTAACTTCTATCTATGACATAATAATCATCCAAACAATATAAGCAACAATCAACACACATATAGATCTAATGCAAATATAAATGTAAGGCGATAAGGTAAATAAAGATGTAAAGCGAAAAGTAAAAGAAAGTGAAAATCGGACGCGATGATTTATAGTGGTTCGGTCACGAAGCACCTCTTGATGTAGGTCGAAAGTTACTTCACTAGTCAACAAGCTCCCTTTAGGCGGAGAAAAACAAACACAACTAAGCTTACACCGATTTCCGACACTAAAGCAAATGTCGAATTCTAATCCTAGCTAGAACCAATCTATCACAACTAACCACACTACTTCACAACCATTCACAACTTCACTTCACTTCACTTCACAACTTCACTTCACCGCACAACTTCACTTCACGACAAAACTTCACTTCACCGCACAACTTCACTTCACTACACCTAGACACTAACACGATCACACCAATCTAACTCCTCTTTCTATAATCACCACGATCTAACTATACTTTCTATGATCATCACGATCTAACAATTACATAAGTTTGGAATATATGGACTCGGTCTATACATTATGAATGTAAGACATGTCATGAATGCACTAACTAAACTACATAACTTCGTATCTTGATGATAACAAGAGTTCTTCTCTTGCACTTGGAGGAATAAGCTTGAATCACTTGGAAACAAATGCTTAAGATTAAATGATCAAAGGATTGTAGGTGATGTATAAACTAATTTTAGATAGAAAAGCATGAGTGTAAAAGGTGAGAAAATCAGTGGGGAACAATCCAGTATTTATACGCAAAGCTGAGAGCCTTTTTGTCTGGCCGACCCCCTTAGCTCATGTGCTGGCCCCCTTATCACTAAGGGGGCTGCCCTTATAGTTAAGGGGGCCACCCAGGCCTGGACGCTCTCTTTTTTGTCTTTTCCAGGGGAGGTGTTTTCTCGAACATTTCTAGTCGTTTTTAGGTAGAAAATTTGAATTCAAAATATTTATTGAGCTAACTCAAATTTTGGCGTGTGTTTCGGCCTCTGCGGACGCACGATATAGTAGATACGCCCAAATTAGTGAGAGGATAAAAATCAGTCAAAAATGCAGCTTCGTATCAAGGGGTAAATTGGTAATTTCACTTGTGTTTTGAAACTTTTGGTGTAGTAAGGCCCATAAATCTGTAAAGTATCCTCAAAAACCTTTCCGTAGGCAAAACCCCGAATTTTGACCATTTGCGAACCAGGAATTATAAGCTCGAAAAGTTTGGTAAATTCAGAATTTTGGTTTAAGGTAGCTGTTTTGAGTTTGTAAAGAGGGTGCATGCATTCTATTGTTAGACCAATAAGTAAAAAACATAAATTCATGTTTTGGGAATTGTTAAAATAGACTTAGACATTATATTTTGGGTAAATCAAATTTTATAAATCATTAAGTACAATGCCAAACTTTTTACGGAAAATATTTTCATAATATTTACTTATCTTGTTGTGTGCGTGAAATTTTATATTCTAAGTTGCGTCATTTCTTCTAGGTTGTTCTTAGGATTTCCTTGCTTATTCTGACATTCTTTTCGTTACCTCTCATTTCATTGCTAAAAGGTGCGTTCATAGCCCCTTTTCTCTTAATTGTTTTATAAAACTCCACGGGGGAGATTGCATGCTATGTTTTACATTTGGACGCAAGTATTTAGAAATTGTATGCTATGCCTGATATTATTGCCTTAGTCCCACTACTGCCACTTTAAGTCCCCTTGATCATGAGCCGTTAATTGTTGGTGTAGCGAACGTGGGTGTCATGGTAGATCTATTAGGACTGATAATCCCTGTCCGGGCATGTAACAACTATTGCCAAGTCAAACGGACGCATTTAACACTTGAATTTCAGACATTTGGGGTTGTTGGCAGAACACCCTACAATTTTTGGTGGGGCACAAACCGTTGGGGTTTGCATTACTGTTAAGGTTTGGTGTCATGAGCTTAGTGCAATAATAAATGTTTTTTTACTTATGAATGTGTTTCATTCGTCCCCTATTTACTTAAATATTGTGGTCCATTAATTTACTCATTTAAACCTATAAATATCACTCAACAATTTTGTTGACCGTTTTAGCATGTTTTAATCTCAGGTCCTTAAGATACATTTGCTCGGATGGGAGGATTGCGCAGATATCAAAATTTGAAGACTTTGTTTATTTTTCACATTTGATGAAAACTTTATTTAAATCATCATGTATGTTTAAAACATTTGTGTCGTTTTGAAACTCATGGGACCTTGTTTGCCAAACTCTGATGTTTCATGTATCGAATGTAAACTTTTTTTTAAAAACGTCTCTTTTTGAGGTTATTTCCTATGATTTGTACTTTGAGCTATGACGTCGCACCCCGGTTACCTTTCCGCTGCTATCAGATCTTGGGGGTGTGACATATTGGTATCAAGAGCACTGGTTATAGAGAACTAGGTCATTTTCAAAACCTAGACTATAACTATTTTTCAAAATTTAGAGTCTTTTATCGTTTACCCGATATCCGCGCGCGTGCACTCCCTGATTTCTTTTGTACTTTCTCAAGCGTTACTATTAGTATTATATAGATAATAATTATATAATAATCGACTTTATTTTCGATTTCTTACATCTATATTCGAGAATATCGCTATTCATTTATATAATGGTTAATTAGATAAATATTAACTGTTTCTGATTTCTTATGCTTACTTATAAGAGCATTACTGTTTAAATTATAAAATTTTATTTTATAAATATTTAAATAATATATGCTTATTATTTATGTACTTCTATTTCTATGTAGCCATGGCTGAACCATTATCTCCCGATCACGTGTTTGATTTCCTGGAGGATGACCCAGCCCACGACTTAGAGGACCCCGACATGAATGTTGAGGAAGACCCTGAAGAGGATCCTAAAGAAGAACCTAAAGAGGATCCTGAGGAAGACTCGAAAGAAGAGCTAGAAGAGGAGCCTGAAGAGGAGCTC
Organism: Tanacetum coccineum; assembly: GCA_026074375.1. Taxonomy (NCBI): domain Eukaryota; kingdom Viridiplantae; phylum Streptophyta; class Magnoliopsida; order Asterales; family Asteraceae; genus Tanacetum; species Tanacetum coccineum. Next base: position 5,724 of record BQNB010126856.1, on the reverse strand, counting down.
AAGGAGGTCACCGGGGTATCACCCATTATACCTCCACCATTGTCAGAGTCTTCATCGGATTCTGACTATGAAGCTCCGGTTATTACTGACGGGAATATTTAGGTGCCACATCGTGGTAGCACATTTGAGGTGGGAGGACCATCTCTGTGTCTTCACTTCCTCCACGCCATTCGAGTCGTAAGATCATGAGTTTCAGGGAGGATTATAAGGCATTGCATAGTAGAGTGAGGTACCTCGAGTCGGGTATAAGGACCCGTGAGCATGAGAATGTTGTTACCCGTAATGGGGTTAACCAAGTTAGGAGGTGTATGGACGCCTATGATGTTGATTTGGGTTTTATTGAGCAAGATGCCACTAGGACTAGTAATGGTGTCTTGGCACTCCAGGAGGAGAACCAAAGTTTAAGGAAGAGGATGGATTCGCTTGAGGTTATTCACACTTTGATGGCTATAGATCAGGAGAGGATTGAGAGAGAGTTTTCTAGTCTGCGTGCTTAGGTGACTAAGATGTTTAGAAGGGGTGTTGTAGAGGTACGCCCCAATGAGAGTATTAATGTGTTGGCAGTTTATGGAGAGTCTCAACCCCCAGGACCTCAAGGACCACTAGATGGTTCCCAGTAGATTTACTTTTATGATATCTAGTGTAGGACTTATGTATTACCACTAAACTGATAGTATCAGTTAGTTGGCGTTATGCTGCTGGGTGTAATTTTGTTCTCTTTTGTAAACATCGTAGCTTATTTCAAACCTATCTTATGTTGTACTGAAAACTATGTTGCTTAATGAAGTATCTTTTGGTTATCATGGTTGTTTATATTATCATTCCATCTCATTTCTTTTATTACCATCATGTATCTCGACCTTGTATACTTTTACAAATTCTTATTGAATTGTGTATTTGTGTTGTTGATAGAACCATGCTACCCATGAGATTGAAGTAGAGAGTTGTTGAAAGACTTGTGAAAAATTAGGTAGCTGAGGCTATTGCCGAGTATGAAAGAAACAGAACCAACCTAGAAAATGCTGGAGGAGCCGGTGGGGCTGGAGGATCTGGAAATGCTGGAGGAGAACATGAGGTATGAGTATTCTCGTAAAAAACTTTAATGAATTGTAAGCCTCATTTATTCATGGACTGAGGGGTTGTAAGATAGTTGCTGGTTTTTCGAGAAAATGGAATCAGTGTTTTGAAATCATAAGTGGTGCTGAGAAGGTGGTATGTGCTTATTTACCACATACCTTTTTTACCTTATAATACGAGTAAAATAACCAATAACCGGACTTAAAATGCCAAAATATTGCTTGTTTTGTATTTGTGTTGTGCAGGATCGGTTAACTAGAATAGGACCGGATAACAATGCCTAAACCAAACAAAACCGGAGAGCGGATTGAAAAAAGACTGTGGAAAGACAAAGCCAAATCGAAGCCAAAGTCATCAAAGTCAAAAAGTAACCAGAAACAGTCAATGGTCAGCCATGTCAACCCAAGTCAAATCCGAAGCCAAAAAAGTCAACACATCAAGAAATACTTTATAAATAAAAAAAAATATTAGGTTTAAGGGTTGAAATTGCCATACCCTTTACTTATATTTATAAGAGAAAAAAGGAGGAAAAAGAAGGGACAGGGTTTAAAACTGCCAAATGTTTTTTGAGCAAGATTAACATCAAGGGCCAAAGATGCAAATCCCTATACTATTACCTCAAGACTCTTGTGTGCAATGAGTTACTTATAACTTTGGGACTTGTTTTGCCTAGTCCACAATGTTTTATAACCACTTGACCTTAGGTGAATTGAGTTATAACTTGAGGGCCCAACTTTGCCAAATTCCCAAAACTTACACCCTGTTATACTCAATAACACCTTTCCGCCCAAATTTACCACCAACAAAATCTGGGTTCTACACCCGTTTTTACCCTGCGTTTCTTCCACATCCTCCATGGACAATCACATCCCCCTCCTCCACTAAACTTTCCCACCAAAAACCATTCATTTCATGTTGGCAATCTACTTTTCACAATAATGTTGGCCGAATCAAAGGGCTTTAAGTGATTAATCCAAGAAGAAGACCAATGGTAATGGATGATTTGATTTACTCATGGATAAAGCCTATCACAAAGAACACAAGAGAAGAAGCTGAAGACATAGAATTTTAGAATAATTAGGGTCTTCTAGTGATAGTAGAAAAGGGTAGCTTATTTTTTAGTTAATACTTTTTAAATTCAATCAAATTTATGTTTGTTTATGCATTATTTACAGCTTTTTGATGTCTTCTGTACTCATTTTAAACATTAATGAAAGCATGAGTTTAGTTTTAACATTTATACCCGTTTAAGATATTTATTTGAGCTTTTAGCTCAGGAAATAGAGGCTAGGGAGCCACTTAGGTGTATTTCTTTAAGCCACTCACTCTACAAGAGTGGCTTGGTTCTGAGACAACAAAAATCCAAGGTTTCATTTTTCAATTTTCATTTAACTTAATTTTTAGCTTAAGGCACTAGCTTATTTACTTTTTAATTCCTGTTCAAATCTTTGCAAACTCATTTGTTTAGACTTGTTATTTATATGTTTTAAGTTTTCATTGAAAAAAATGTGTGCAATCTCAGTTTAAAACTTAAAACTGCCAAGTTAGTGTAATAAGCTAGCTGAGAAACTAGCTTATTTTTCTTAATAAGCTAGGACTTTTATTGTTAAAATAGTTTAAGTAGGTCAATATAAGTAGAAGTAGATAAAAAGTTTAAGCTGTTTTAACTTTTAATTAGATTTTAAGTGCAATTTAGTTTGACAGTTTTAAAGTAAAGGGGTGTTTGGCATAAGCCTTAAAACGGGTCAAAATGGTTTTGGCATGGGTTAAGGCCATTGGGTTAGATTAGGCTTAAGATTTAAGCTTCATTTAATCTGTTTTATAGGTCCTTTTAGTTTGGAAATTGTTTTTCAAAGTTTTTATAAACCATTTTGTTCACTGTTAGATTTTTAACAACACCACAAGTGCTTATTTAGTTAAGCACTTGTGGTTTGAGTTTAAGTGGCAAAAAGAGTTTGTTTTGAGTGTGTTAAGAAAGCTGTCAAACCTTCTTTGTCTTTTGACTTGTTAAGTCAAAACTCCCAAGTTTTCTTAGTGCCACAGTTTTTAAAAATCCAAGACCCTTTTTCACAATCAAAAATCAGCAGGTTTTTATGTTTTTTAAAAGCTAAAATTTGGTGCATAAGTCCATAAGCTAGGACTCTCAATCTGTTTTAGCTTATTTGTTTGTTTAGAGCTTATTTGACAGCTTTTAATAAGCTGTCAAATAAGCCCTTGAAAATTAGCCTTAAAGCTCCCCTGGTGCAAAGGGGAGACTTTAGGCTTAATTTTCTTAGCCTTTAAGAGGGCTTAAGCCCAATCTCTTGGCTTATTTCAAGAGCTTATAAGCCCTTTTATAAGTTTGTTGATTTTCAGCTTTTGAAAAGCTTATTTGTGGGCTTATTTTAAAGCCCAAACTTGGCTTTTGACTGTTTGTGAATGCCCTAGGTGTAGGATTGCTTATTTTTCTCTTCTGGCTTATTGAGCTTATTTCATAAGCTCACTTGTGTCCTAGTAGCTTATTTAAGTTAGTTTAGATCCCTTTTGCTTATTTCAGCCCAAGTTCTAGCTTATTTCGACCCTAAGTCTAAAAAGACTTAGCCTTTTTTTGCTTTTAAGCCATTTAAGCTAAACAGCCAACTTTAAGCTTATTTTTAAGCTTATTGAGTGCTTTTCATAAAAAGCTCTAGTTGACAAAGTTGTTAAGCCCCACGAGCTTAACAACTTTGCTTCTTTGAGTTTTCAAAAAAAAAAGGACGCTTTGCATGAGCCTAAGGGGGGGGGGGGACCAAATTGGTTCCGAATTTTTGGGGATAGTAGTGCTTGAGTTGATTAAAATTTCAGGATTTCATGCACAAGTTTAAGCTACTAACTATCCGGACACAACAAATAAGAAACTTGATAAACGAATTCACTAAATTTTCTGTTAATTGTAAAATTCAATTAAAAAAGTTTTAAAAAAAAAAGCGTCTACATGACCGAGATGACCACGATGAATAACAATACGTATTCCTTTCGGAATGATTTTGTTAGCGGTACGGGGAAAAACTTCCCGGACGTAGAAATTAAACGAAACAATAAAAATTTCAAATTACGAAACGGAAACGGCTAAAATATTGATCGAAAATTTCCGGGGTGTCACACCCAAAGCCTAACAACACATAATCATCGCTTTTAAGCTCAATTAAATTCAATTCAATTCACTGTCGTGCGTTTGACAATTGTCGTCGGTATAAAATAAACATAACTTATACACAAGCGTTTAAACACATTACATAGTTATGACGGAACACTATGATTTTTTCTAAATACCAAGCCCGATACAACGCACGGATCGACATGCCTCGTTATAAATAGTTATTCACTACAACGATATGATAAGTGGTTAAGAACATGAGGACGTGTTGAATGTCTCAAAGTATAATTATAAACTCGTGATGACTTAAAAGTATTGCTGAGTATGCACTTCTTGTGATGTTGTGTGCAAGATCTAATCCTTTCTTGGAACAAGTTATGTTTTTTGGTGGAAGTTTACTTTTTTTTATTGTAAAAACGTATATCAAATTAAAATTTACAATAAATTTGGTACGCAAGGTTTTAAATCAACAAAACCTTTTGCAATAAGTTGCATATAGTTCTAAAGTTAATGACATATAGTAGCAACATACTTTTTCATTTTTTTCATTCTTAGATACGAACTCAAAAAATACCACAATACTCATTCATTTTTCAAATTTTGTTTAATTATCATACGTTTTAGAGTCATCTCTTACACCGTTAATCCTTTTTACTAACAACTGTTTGTAATTAACTCAAAAATATATTTTCTTTTTCTTTTCTAATTATTTTTTAAAATTTCCTTTTATTTAAAGTTTTTCGATTTTCTATAAACGCTTTTATTCGTTGTTATATACTCTTTTATATGTTTTTAAAAACGACTTTATCCGTTTTTATATATATTTGTATATGTTTTTATATGCTTTTATATACGTATTTATACACGTTTTTATATACGTTCTTATATAAAAACGGATACAAACGTATATAAAAACAAATAAAAACGTATATGTAAAAGCGTATATACGTGTTTATATAAAAGCGTGTACAAACTATCATAATATCAAATTTATAAGTTGTTTAGAAATTCGTGCCAAATCAATAAGTACGAACTGCTTTACAAATTATATATATATATATATATATATCTATATAGAGTTGGGATCCAGTGAGAAGTATATTAAAATAAGAAGTGGTGAGAAGTGACTAAAACTACACATTTGAGATGCAACGATTTGCATTAGATGCATTTCTATTTATTTATATGCACCATTTTGAGTTTCGAAAGTTAATTTGATGTGTAGATGGTGCAAATTGATTTTCATGATTTTAGCACTATGCAGAGAAACAAAAAACATAAGAAATCATGAAATGCATCTAATATATGTATATGCATCTAATTAAAAGATTGAAATGCGTTATAATGCATCTAAGATTATAGAGATGCATCTAATTTAAGTCGGTGCATCTCGGATATACGGTTATAGTTACTTCTTATCCTTTTTATTTTAAAAAAACTTCTCATTTGATCTTAACTCTCTCTCTCTCTCTCTCTCTCTCTCTCTATATATATATATATATATATATATATATATATATATATATATATAT